>JARYGA010039963.1:0-24071 GCA_030545235.1 Helianthus tuberosus
GTCCTTATGGACGACAAATAAGTAAAACTGTATACAAGATTATCTATAAATAATTTTCCCAAGTTATAAAAGATATATTGTGCCGAAGTGCATTCAAACCAATTTACAAACTCTTTTCAAAATGAGTCAGTTGAGTTGTATTTACCAGTGTAAACTGGCGTATTTTCCAAAAAGGCTAAGTGCAGGTACTAGACGAAATAGGCTGGCTACTCCAGGCATCATTACTCAAGTCTCACAAGCTCTAGATGTCAAAGTCTGTTGAACAATAATTTCTATTTATTTTCGATCCGCCTGTGGATCCTTTACTTTCCGTTGTAATACTGGATATTACTTTATATTCGGATTGTAATATATTTATCTTTTGCTTCCGCTGTGCATTTATATATTGTGTGGTTTGACTATGATGATATCAACTACGTCACGATACTCCCCACCGGGCCCACCGGTCAAACGTGGAAATATCGGGGTGTGACAGGTTGGTATCAGAGCCAACACTGAGTGAATTAAACACTAGCCTTTTGTGTTTAATCTCAGTTACACAGATGCACATTCTTGAGTCTAGACAAAAACATAGGACAAATTCTAATTCATTTTATTGGTTCCTTTGTTATTTTCTGATTAGCCCTTGCATGGGCAAGTCATTTCTTAAGAAGTCCCGTTTAGGGCAACCATATAATTGTTTAAATTTTAATGGAACGATTATGTTTAAAATATCATTCCTATATTGTCACACCCCGATTTCCACGTGTCACCGGGGTACCTGTCACACCCCGATTTCCACGTGTCACCGGTGGGCCCGGTGGGGGAGTATCGTGACGTGGTTGGCAACGTAATAGTCAAACAACACAATATTATTATGCACAGCGGAAGCAAATTTAAAATATGATACAACCGAATTTAATATTGTTTATCAATGTAACAATATCCGGAAGTTTATCCACAGTAGGATCGAAACAAAGTAGTATTAATGGTTCAACAGACTTCAGACATCCTAAGCTTGTGAAACTTTTATTGATGCTAAAGAGACAATCCAGCCGATTTCGTTTAGTACCTGCATTCAGTCTTTTTGGAAAAATACGTCAGTTTACACTGGTAAATACAATCAACTGACTCATTTTGGAAAATGATTGAAAATTAGTTTGGATGCACGTGGCATAAACATTTTGTTTAACTTGGGAGAATTATTTAATATTATAATCTTGTGAACGAATTACATGTTACTTATGCGTTCAATAGCCCGGATCTTGTCCGGGTTAAAGATCAATAGACACACCACATAATTGAGTTATACACCGACAGGTGTATGCCTACACCCCGTGCTCATGTCGTGGCCATCTCGTAAGATGATGCCAAGGATATCCGGGACATGGTCATTAACCCCCCAAAGGCTGTAAAGTAAACAAGACTGTTTAAACGAGCTGATCAAATTATTCAACTACCCACTTTAACGGTGGAGATTTGATGCTCGATCAAGCGGTATGCTATATACCGTAACCCAAGCCCGTATAGGGAAAATAAGTTAAAAGTATTTACCTGAGTAAGTATTAATCACAATAAGCAAAATGCACGTAGCTTTTACTGGTCCTCCTAATCTGGAACGAAGGTTTATAATAACCTATTAGAATTCTAACGGGCCTTTTATTAAGCTTAAGCTTAGACCGGCTAGTTTCAAGATACGGTTCGTACGCACGATTAAGCGAAGACCGGATAGAATGTGATTCAGACCCGACAAGTTTGAAGACTTGTTTAATATGGGTTTATTATTCACATTCTGGATTTTGAGATAAAACCGATAAGGTTTGACCCGTTTCGGCTAATTTATGTAAACTTGTTACATAAACCGAACCGAACGCGAAATAAGCGTAACGGGTATCCGTAAGAGCCATATACAGGTTTCCTAAGTTAATATGCTTCAAATATGTTGTGACATCAGTAAGATGTCTTTCATTATGCCCGAAACGTGTAAAACTCATTTTATGGCCCGTTAGGGCAAAACCGACAATTACCGGATTAAGCCTACGACTACTAGTTATGCTCAGCCTAAAATTAATTAAAAATCTTTAAAAATCCCAAAATAATATATTACATCAATGGGTAAAAGATTTGATATCAAAAGTAGGCTTAACTAGGCTATATGCTAATTATGCCGTTTAATTAACATAAAGCTTTAAATTTGCGATATTGAGCATAACTCTTAACCTATAAGTCAAACTGATGTCAAACTTTTGCATACAAGTTTATATATCAGTATTTAAGGTTTCTACACTTTTACATTTTCATAAATCACGTTTTAAGGTAATAAGGGCATAACGGTCAACGTATGAGCAATTAACGGAAACATGCATATTAATTGGATAACTAATGAACCAAGGTGTGCAATCACAGAGGGTTGTTCTAACAAGTAACCTAATCCAATTAAAGCTCTGAGGCATTTCTAAAACATGCCTAAACGGGTCAGAACTGAAAGTCAAAGTGAAAGTCAAACTATGTGACTTTCGGTTCCGAACCGGGTCTAAACAGGAAATTGTCGGGTTGAACATGTTTAGACATGTTCTTACACTTATTACTAAGTTATAACAATGATCAAACAGGTTGTATATGGTCTATAATGTTAATTATGCAAAAATGACATTTTAAGTTTCCTGTTGACTTTTTAAATATAGGTTTGACCCGACTTTTGACCTGGTTAGAGTGGTAGTCAGGGGGAACCCTTTTAAGGGTTTATTACCCACATAAATACCAATCTATAACTACTTTTAATTCGAGATATGACTGAGCCATTATTGACTAATCTCGAAGTCAAACCGTAATTACGACGGTTTGACTTTTAGCTAATTAACTAAGCTAAAACTAATTAAAGGAGGACTAGCAGACTTACAAGGGTCCAATGCACGAAGTATGATCACTTGAGGCTGCTTGATAGCTCCAGAAATGATCCAACAATGCAGGAGAAGGTGTGGGAATGTTTGTAACTAAAGAGGCTTTATATAGTGATCCAAGACTAAAAGCTTGACATCTTAGTCTAGCACCCATCCACAACTGATTAACACTTGTCCTAGTGCTTAGGGGGTGCCTAGGGGTCGTCCACATGTGAGAAAAACCGGCTAGAATGGTCACAATCGCGCATAACAGGCTGCAGCAAGTTTTCTGGTCGCTGGCACTTGCTTACGGACCGTAAAGGTCTGGCTTACGGTCCGTAAGCCTCTGGTCAGCCACAAAAATCGTTTGTTCTTTGGTGTTTTGAAAGGGCAACCCTATAATCCGACTTTGGGACATTATTTTACAGTTAAGGGGCCTCCCAATTGTGCCTTGAACAGTTCTAAACCCTACCATAAAGAATTGTTTCACTTGTATCCATTTTAAAGTGCCGAAAACAAAGGGTTACCGTGCTTTTTCTTCGTAGGAGTCCTATCATGCATTTCCAATTCATCATTGTCAACCCATTTCTGGATTTTAGACATAATAGATGTTTAATATATAAAAACTTGGGTCTTGGGATTTATAAATGAGGTGTTCAGAGGTATAAATTAACATGACGCCACTTTTCAATCCTGCCAATACATCTTTATTTAATCCGGATTTACAACGCGTTTTGTCTTTCATGACACGTGTCGTTTTATTATTGAACACGAAATTTTTGAGGTGTTACATCCTCACCCCCTTAAAATAAATCTCGACCCGAGATTTACTGAAACAAATGAGGGTATTTTTCTTTCATGGTGGATTCAACCTCCCACGTATACTCGGGACCTCTACGGGCATCCCATTTGACCTTCACAATAGGTATATGCTTTCTTCGAAGCTTCTTTACCTGTCGGTCCTCAATCGACACAGGTTTTTCAACAAATCTTAAGCTCTCATCTATATGCACATCTGTATGTGGTATGACCAGTGATTCATCAGCGAAACACTTTTTCAGATTGCAGATGTGGAACACATTGTGAATTCCACTGAGCTCTTCTGGTAAGTTTAACTTATAGGCAACTGGCCCGACACGTTCGATAACCTCGAAAGGTCCTATGTATCTCGGGCTTAGCTTGCCTTTCTTACCAAACCGCATCACTCCTTTCCAGGGTGACACTTTAAGTAGGACTTTGTCACCTACTTCGAAGTGAAAATCCTTACGCTTAGGATCAGCGTAACTTTTCTGCCTATCCCGGGCAGCTTTGAGACGGTCTCGAATCTGGACAATCTTGTCCGTTGTTTCGAACACGATCTCTGGTCCTGATAACTGGACATCTCCAACTTCCGCCCAACATATAGGCGATCTACACTTTCTACCGTATAATGCCTCAAAAGGCGCAGCCTTAATGCTGGTATGGTAGCTATTGTTGTAGGAGAATTCGATTAATGGTAGGTTCTTATCCCAGCTACCACCCAAATCGATCGCACATGCACGTAGCATGTCTTCCAATGTTTGAATAGTACGCTAACTCTGACCGTCAGTCTGAGGATGGTAAGCCGTACTAAAATTCAAACGTGTGCCCAAAGATTGTTGGAAACTCTTCCAGAAATGTGACGTGTACCTAGTATCTCTATCAGAGATAATAGCCACAGGTATGCCATGTAAGGCTACAATCTTATCAACGTATAACTGGGCTAACATGTCGGAGCTATAAGTCTCCTTGATGGGTAAGAAATGAGCTGACTTAGTCAGTCTGTCAACTATAACCCATATCGTATCATTGCCTTTCCTTGTCTTTGGCAACTTGGTGATGAAATCCATCGTCACCATTTCCCACTTCCACGTAGGAAGTTCAGGCTGTTGTAGCAAACCTGATGGTTTCTGATGCTCGGCTTTGACTTGCGCACATGTCAAGCATTTTGCTACATGGGCGGCTACAGACTTTTTCAAGCCTATCCACCAATAATTTGCCTTTAAATCCTGGTACATCATATCAGCTCCAGGATGAACGGAGTATTTGGAACTATGGGCTTCCTGGAGGATAACATCTCGAAGACCTCCATAAATTGGAACCCATATTCATCCATTTAATCGTAAAATTCTGTCCTTGCTAAGAGTTAACTGCTCCTCAGTTACTCCTAACTTTTCATTAGGATAGTTAGCTTCCAACACAGCTTCTTTCTGTGCAGCTAACAACCTTTCAATCAAATTATTCTTTATCTCCATACGCTTGGCGTTAATTCGGATGGGCTTAACCCTTTCCTTCCGACTCAAGGCATCAGCGACTACATTCGCCTTGCCGGGATGGTATTTGATTTCACAATCATATTCATTTAAAGTTTCCATCCAACGGCGTTGCCTCATGTTTAATTCCTTCTGATTAAACAGATGTTGGAGGCTCTTGTGATCAGAATAAATCACACATTTGACACCATAAAGATAGTGCCTCCAAAGCTTTAGTGCGAATACGACGGCACCCAGCTCCAAGTCATGGGTGGTGTAATTCTTTTCATGCACTTTCAATTGTCTTGAAGCGTAGGCAATAACCTTGCCTTTCTGCATAAGCACACACCCCATGCCAGTGTGCGAAGCATCACAATAAACCACAAAGTCTTCAATTCCCTCTGGCAATGTCAGTACTGGGGCGTTGCTCAACTTTTGCTTCAGAATATCAAAGGATTCTTGCTGCTTAGTGCCCCAAACTTAACCTTCTTCTTAGTTAAGGAGGTTAGGGGTGCAGCAATCCTTGAAAAATTTTCAATGAAACGCCTGTAATATCCTGCCAATCCCAGGAAGCTACGAATCTTTGTAGGCGTCTTCGGCTCTTGCCAGTTCATTACGGCTTCAACCTTAGCGGGATCCACCTGGATACCACGCTCACTAACCACGTGTCCAAGGAATTGGACTTCTCGAAGCCAAAATTCACACTTGGCGAACTTGGCATAGAGTTTCTCCTGATGCAGGAGCTTGAGAATACAACGAAGGTGTTTCTCATGGTCAGCCTTATTCTTCGAATAGATAAGAATGTCGTCGATGAAAACGATGACGAATTTATCCAAGTAAGGTTTGCAGACGCGATTCATGAGATCCATGAACGCGGCTGGTGCATTAGTGAGCCCAAAAGGCATCACTAGGAACTCGTAGTGACCGTAACGAGTCCTAAATGCAGTCTTGTGAACGTCTTCATCTTTAACCTTCAACTGATGGTAGCCTGACCTTAAATCGATCTTCGAGAAGTAGCTTGCCCCTTGAAGCTGATGGAACAAATCGTCGATCCTGGGCAAAGGGTACCTATTCTTAATCGTGACTTTATTAAGCTCGCGATAGTCGATGCACAGGCGCATCGACCCATCCTTCTTCTTGACAAACAAGATTGGCGCTCCCCAAGGGGATGAACTAGGTCTAATGAAACCTTTAGCTAGCAATTCATCTAGCTGTGTCCTCAACTCCTTCATTTCTGTGGGTGCCAATCTGTATGGAGCTCTAGCAACAGGTGCTGCTCCGGGGATGATATCGATCCTGAATTCCACTTGTCTATCCGGTGGTAAACCAGGTAGATCTTCAGGAAACACTTCTGGGTATTCAGAAATGACAGGGATGTCTTCTATCTTCGGTTTAGGATCATCAATGATAACTTGCGCCATGTAGATGACACATCCCTTCTTCAAACACTTAGAAGCCTTGAGCATAGTTACCTGCTCAGGCAGCCTATACTGGGTATCTCCCCGAATGGTAAGTGATTCACCAGACGGAGTCTTTATTACCACCTGTTTCTGCTTACAGACAATTTGGGCCTGGTTATGAGATAACCAGTCCATACCCAGAACTATGTCAAAACCGGCCAACTTAAAGGGAAGTAGAGACAGAGGAAAAGAATGGTTCTTAATGGATATAACACATCCATCTAACACAGTAGAGACGGTTTCTATGGTACCATCTGCTAACTCTACCTCATAGTTTACGCATAAGGTTTTGATGGGTAAATTCAACAATTTACAAAACTTATGATCTACGAAAGACTTATCTGCGCCTGAATCAAAAAGTACTCTTGCAAAGACATCATTTACAAGGAAAGTACCTGTTATGACATTATCGTCTTGCACAGCCTCTTTCGCGTCCATTCTGAAGACTCTGGCATTAGTCTTCTTAGCCTCCTCAGGCTTCTTGTTGTATTTTGGGCAGTTGGTCTTGATGTGCCCCTTTTCATTGCAACGGTAGCACGTTGCGTCTTTTATCTTCTTGCAATCCAGGGTTTTGTGATCCGTGGACTTGCAAATGCCACAAGCAAAGGATTTTGACTGAGTCTGAGAGTTAGACTCCAGTCTGCACTTTCCATAGTGCTGTTTCTTGCGAATTTTACACTTGGGCTTCTCACTAGAATTTTGCCCATCCTTCCTCGACTCCGACCCTTTCTTGTTATCACCGTTCCCACGGTGTTTCTTGTTTGATCGTCTTGAACCATCATCTTCACGCTTCCTCTTCTCAGCCTCCTTATTCCTCAGTGATCTCTGCCTAACCGCATCCAAAGTGAGGGATAAGGAAATGTCAGCTACTGATCTGAAGGTAGCTGGCCGAGAAGCTTTTACACTTGCCTTGATCTTGGGGGCTAAACCTCTGATAAAACGAGCGATTCTTTTTGGCTCCGGGGTTACCAGATAAGGTACCAACCGGGACAGCGTATTGAAGCTTGTCAGATAAGCTTGGCAGTCGAGGTTCGTCATCACCAACGATAGAAAATCAGATTCTATCTTTTCCACCTCATGTTGAGGGCAGAAATTTTCCTTGATCAGGGCGATAAATTGATCCCATGACATATTGTACAATGGGATTTTCCCGGTGGCTTGAACTAAAGATCTCCACCATGCTAATGCTTCGCCCTTAAAGGACTGTGACACAAACTTAACCACATCCTTTTCAGCGCACCCGCTGATATCTACCACCGTCTCCATCTCGTCAAGCCATGTCATACAATCGACGGCTCCTTTCTCCCCATTAAAATCCCAGGGCTTGCAAGACACGAAGTACTTATAGGAGCAACCCTTGTTACGGGGCTCTTGATGCAGTACTATCTGCTGAGATGGGACACTTTGATGGTTGGTGGACCGACGGTCATCGCCATCTTTCTTGGGTCCATTCTTTTTGGGAGGAGGCTTGCTATGAGCCTCAGAATGTGTCTTGGGCTTTGAATGCGGTGTAGATTGGGTCCTACTCCGAGTACCACTATAATCATCATACTGCCGCTCAAGAGCCTGTGTAAAAGCGCCGTCTATGATCGCTTTTAATTCAGCACCAGTTAACGTAATCTGTGCGTTCTCATTTTGCTCCACTGGATGGCTATTTATTTCATTTGAGTCAGCCATTTGAATTGAACTGTTGCAGAAAACAAGGACAATATTTTATTTGGGAGTTTATTATGGAATTACCCCTTAGGGTAATTCGTTAACCATGGTAAACAGAGACCATATTTGGTTAACTTATTAATCGTATTGATTTAGGATTTCAATTAAAATTTATCCTAATTATAAACAATAACAATATATATTAGCACATAAGGCTTAGTCACATGGACAATTTAAATTATAAGCTATGATTTCAGAGAATCAAGACTTTTATGGTTTGAACCTAGTTCATTACCCTTATCAGACAGGGAGTCATAGCTACCACTGTCTTTTGGCTCATATGGAAGTGAGCAGGGCCCGTAGGCATCATATTACCACGTATGGTAAAATATGATCATCTTAATTGATGATCTTAACCCATGATTCAGAGATCATATAATTGGGTTTGGAATCTTCTAAAGAATCCTTGTATAATAAGAATGACATGTGATTTGTAACGAATCACTTCTACCAGGAGTGTTAAGATGTTAACATGGATTTGAGTCTTTTAAACAGTTCTTACCATCTTGGCCCGGTCTTACATTTGACACGAGGCTAGGTTTCACACTCTAAGACTCTTAATTAAATAATTACATAGGCAGATTAATTTAAAAGGAATGATTTTAATTTAGTTATTTCATTTATAAATTATTTATGCGCAAAATGGCAAACATGAAATTTATAAAACAAACATTCCATTGATTTATTTAAAATATTATACACTGCCCTAAACGGGTCTTTTCAAATAACAAACTTACCCTCGCAGGGGTCAAACAAGTACTTGCCCACGCAGGGGCTTAATAACGCACATGCCCACGTAGGGGCTTAATAACATAATTGTCCACGCAGGGACTTACACAAACAATATACCCTCGCAGGGGTTTATGGAAAGATAGGCCCTCGCAGGGGCTCAAAGCAAACATACCAACACACATACCCACGTAGGGGCTTAACAACCAAATACACCCACGCAGGGGCTTTTACAGAAAATGGAAGGGTTCAATGATCCTTCTTGTTCTTCCCTTTGATCAATCCTACTAATCCTTGGAAGAAAGTCTGTCTCTCCCTACGGTCCCTGTGCACTTCCCGTTCCACCTGATCCAGCCTCTGAAGGAATTCCTCATGCTCAGGTGGGGAGAACCTAGGCGGCTGCGATTGAGTCCGTATGATAGGCCTAGGTGGTATCTGGTACCCTTGTGTTGGGTACCCAACTCCCCATGGAGCTCCGTATGGTCCTTCTGGGTGCAGGGCATTGTAGTTAGCTGCCACCAAGTAGGGGTCGGCCTCTGCATACCCGTAGTGTTTGAGGGCTGGCGGCTCGAACGGGTTATAAGCCATGGAACCTGTATAAGCTGGGATTGGGTTGTCAAAACCCATTGGCGGCGGCTGCGGCATCGCTGGTTGTGAAGGTCCACCCATTTGTGGGTCCTCCTGATGTGGCGGGTAGTGGCTGGCACTTGACTGACGTGGGGAGCTGAAATGAAAGTCTCCCGCACGTGATGACATACGTGCTCCTAACCTCCTACGCCTCGTTGGTGGCGGAGGCACCTGAATAACTGGTGGTGGTGAGGCGGTGGCGTAACTGCCACAAACCGGTGATCCTCAGAGGAATCTTGATGATGCTGCTGCTGCTGTGGCTGCTGCTGCTGAGACTGCTGCTGCTCATGAGACGACGAGTGGTGAGAAGGTGTATAGTACCACTCGTACTGATTAAACAGGGCTTGGAAACTGTCTGGACCACCATAGGGTGATCCGTGAAAAGACGATCCGTCGGAGATCTCGATCGGATGGTTCGGGGTACCACTTGCCGGCATGACGGGGTCCGTATCCTCGTCCATGTCATCCGCATTATCACCGGAGAAGTGATCGTCTGGCCCCAGTGGGTTAAAACCCACGAGTTCTTGTAAGTAATTGGCCGGATTAAATTGGCCTCGAAAGATGGGTGTGGGGTCACCATACGAATGATGAGACAGCGATCGCTGAAGTGGTATGTAGGACGGTTGAGGGTTATTGGGTTCATAAGGGTTAAGAACAAGAGGTGTTGAACTATGCGAAACCGACCGTCTGGCTGGCTCGAACAGGTTTCTCCGGTTCTCCCGAGGGTCGTCACTCTCGGTGGTGGATGGAGCTCGCCGTTGCGAAGGTCCAGCTTCATGGTCGTTGGGGGCGGTGACTGGCCCCTTGCCTCGTCCTCGTCTCCTAAAGAATCTTGGAGGCATTTTGATATTCCTGTCAATAAAGTATAAGATAACAATAACAAATATAAAATTTTAAAGGTCAAAACAAAAACCGAATAAGGTGGAATTTGTCCTATGTTATATGTCTAGACTCGAAGGTTTAGAATGTGCATTTGTGTAACTGAGATTAAACACAAAAGGCTAGTGTTTAATTCACTCAGTGTTGGCTCTGATACCAACCTGTCACACCCCGATTTCCACGTGTCACCGGTGGGCCCGGTGGGGGAGTATCGTGACGTGGTTGGCAACGTAATAGTCAAACAACACAATATTATTATGCACAGCGGAAGCAAATTTAAAATATGATACAACCGAATTTAATATTGTTTATCAATGTAACAATATCCGGAAGTTTATCCACAGTAGGATCGAAACAAAGTAGTATTAATGGTTCAACAGACTTCAGACATCCTAAGCTTGTGAAACTTTTATTGATGCTAAAGAGACAATCCAGCCGATTTCGTTTAGTACCTGCATTCAGTCTTTTTGGAAAAATACGTCAGTTTACACTGGTAAATACAATCAACTGACTCATTTTGGAAAATGATTGAAAATTGGTTTGGATGCACGTGGCATAAACATTTTGTTTAACTTGGGAGAATTATTTAATATTATAATCTTGTGAACGAATTACATGTTACTTATGCGTTCAGTAGCCCGGATATTGTCCAGGTTAAAGATCAATAGACACACCACATAATTGAGTTATACACCGACAGGTGTATGCCTACACCCCATGCTCAGGTCGTGGCCATCTCGTAAGATGATGCCAAGGATATCCGGGACATGGTCATTAACCCCCCAAAGGCTGTAAAGTAAACAAGACTGTTTAAACGAGCCGATCAAATTATTCAACTACCCACTTTAACGGTGGAGATTTGATGCCCGATCAAGCGGTATGCTATATACCGTAACCCAAGCCCGTATAGGGAAAATAAGTTAAAAGTATTTACCTGAGTAAGTATTAATCACAATAATCAAAATGCACGTAGCTTTTACTGGTCCTCCTAATCTGGAACGAAGGTTTATAATAACCTATTAGAATTCTAACGGGCCTTTTATTAAGCTTAAGCTTAGACCGGCTAGTTTCAAGATACGGTTCGTACGCACGATTAAGCGAAGACCGGATAGAATGTGATTCAGACCCGACAAGTTTGAAGACTTGTTTAATATGGGTTTATTATTCACATTCTGGATTTTGAGATAAAACCGATAAGGTTTGACCCGTTTCGGCTAATTTATGTAAACTTGTTACATAAACCGAACCGAACGCGAAATAAGCGTAACGGGTATCCGTAAGAGCCATATACAGGTTTCCTAAGTTAATATGCTTCAAATATGTTGTGACATCAGTAAGATGTCTTTCATTATGCCCGAAACGTGTTTAAACACAAACTAGGCCCCGTAGGGGTAGTTTGGTCATTTTAAAGGTTGTAAAAGAGTTTAGATGTTTAACTGAGTTACAGGTCTGATGTAAACAGAAAACATACTCCATTTACCAAGTTATATCAGTAGGTTAAAGCATATATGTGAAATTTATCATTTTTAACCAAACTATGCCCCGTAGGGGTATTTTGGTAATTTCACATAAGCCGAAAAGCTCAAAACCGGAGTCTGAGTTAATCAACCTTTGCTTACTGTTAAAATATTCTAATTTGCCTAAAATATCAGTAGGTATCAACCCGGTTATGTTCAATACGATTTTAAAACACACTATGCGTTTAAAACGCTAATTAAGGCGATTAAAGGCCATTTCCGGGTTCGATACTTAAATCTGATATTTTTATATTTCCAAAAGGCTTAAAATAATTTATTTATCATATGTGATCAGTAGCAAAAAGTTTGGAGTCGTTTAGATATGTAAAACTCATTTTATGGCCCGTAAGGGCAAAACCGACAATTACCGGATTAAGCCTACGACTACTAGTTATGCTCAGCCTAAAATTAATTAAAAATATTTAAAATCCCAAAATAATATATTACATCAGTGGGTAAAAGATTTGATATCAAAAGTAGGCTTAACTAGGCTATATGCTAATTATGCCGTTTAATTAACATAAAGCTTTAAATTTGCGATATTGAGCATAACTCTTAACCTATAAGTCAAACTGATGTCAAACTTTTCATACAAGTTTATATATCAATATTTAAGGTTTCTACACTTTTACATTTTCATAAATCACGTTTTAAGGTAATAAGGGCATAACGGTCAACGTATGAGCAATTAACGGAAACATGCATATTAATTGGATAACTAATGAACCAAGGTGTGCAATCACAGAGGGTTGTTCTAACAAGTAACCTAATCCAATTAAAGCTCTGAGGCATTTCTAAAACATGCCTAAACGGGTCAGAACTGAAAGTCAAAGTGAAAGTCAAACTATGTGACTTTCGGTTCCGAACCGGGTCTAAACAGGAAATTGTCGGGTTGAACATGTTTAGACATGTTCTTACACTTATTACTAAGTTATAACAATGATCAAACAGGTTGTATATGGTCTATAATGTTAATTATGCAAAAATGACATTTTAAGTTTCCTGTTGACTTTTTAAATATAGGTTTGACCCGACTTTTGACCTGGTTAGAGTGGTAGTCAGGGGGAACCCTTTTAAGGGTTTATTACCCACATAAATACCAATCTATAACTACTTTTAATTCGAGATATGACTGAGCCATTATTGACTAATCTCGAAGTCAAACCGTAATTACGACGGTTTGACTTTTAGCTAATTAACTAAGCTAAAACTAATTAAAGGAGGACTAGCAGACTTACAAGGGTCCAATGCACGAAGTATGATCACTTGAGGCTGCTTGATAGCTCCAGAAATGATCCAACAATGCAGGAGAAGGTGTGGGAATGTTTGTAACTAAAGAGGCTTTATATAGTGATCCAAGACTAAAAGCTTGACATCTTAGTCTAGCACCCATCCACAACTGATTAACACTTGTCCTAGTGCTTAGGGGGTGCCTAGGGGTCGTCCACATGTGAGAAAAACCGGCTAGAATGGTCACAATCGCGCATAACAGGCTGCAGCAAGTTTTCTGGTCGCTGGCACTTGCTTACGGACCGTAAAGGTCTGGCTTACGGTCCGTAAGCCTCTGGTCAGCCACAAAAATCGTTTGTTCTTTGGTGTTTTGAAAGGGCAACCCTATAATCCGACTTTGGGACATTATTTTACAGTTAAGGGGCCTCCCAATTGTGCCTTGAACAGTTCTAAACCCTACCATAAAGAATTGTTTCACTTGTATCCATTTTAAAGTGCCGAAAACAAAGGGTTACCGTGCTTTTTCTTCGTAGGAGTCCTATCATGCATTTCCAATTCATCATTGTCAACCCATTTCTGGATTTTAGACATAATAGATGTTTAATATATAAAAACTTGGGTCTTGGGATTTATAAATGAGGTGTTCAGAGGTATAAATTAACATGACGCCACTTTTCAATCCTGCCAATACATCTTTATTTAATCCGGATTTACAACGCGTTTTGTCTTTCATGACACGTGTCGTTTTATTATTGAACACGAAATTTTTGAGGTGTTACATATATTATAAGATCTACCATTATAATAAAATGGCAAAATCTAAAAAGGACAAGACCTAGCCATACGTCACATTAAGACAAGGCCAAGATGGTAGTTCCACAATTAGATTCAGATCCTTGTTAACAGTTCAATTTAGAAATTGTTCTGCGTTAATTATTAAAAAGAATCTAAAGGGTAAAACCTAGCTTAAATGTCACTGCAGACAAGGCCAAGATGGTAGAACCTATTCAAGAGATTCAAATCCTTATTAAACATTTGAAAGCATATTAACATGCTAGACAAAGTGTGATACGATAAAATCACATAAGTCATTTTTTTTAATTGGGTTATTCTAAAATCCCTTATTTATATAATTAACGTCCTCTGGACTAAAGACAGTGGTAGCCTACAACTCCCTGTCAAGAAAAGGTAATGAACTTTGATTCAAACCTTAATGCCTCGATTCAGTAAAATCAAGGCTTATAAATTAAACTTGTCTATGTGACTAAGCCTTTTGTGCTATTATTAACTTATGATTTAGGATTATGATAAAGATCCTGAACAATTATATATTTAACAAATTAACTAAAATGTGTATTAAAAACATGGTTAATAAATCGTTTAAAATGATAAAACTGTATGAGCTTCCGTATAAACCTTGTCCTTGTTTGATTTTATGTAGCAATTAAAGCTACATGGCTAGGTCAAAGGAAGAAAACAGTCACCCTCTGGAAAACCGCGATGATGATAGGATTAATATAACCAGAGGAGAGCTTCGTACACTGATTGATTCAGCTGTATCCAAAGTTGTAGAAGAGCAATTTAGGGAGTATAGTGAAACACATAGTAAAGCCTCATCTGTACCCCACTCTAAGTCTGACCCTAAGACTCATTCGGAGGCTCACAGCAAGCCACCGCCCTCTAAGAAGGACGAGCCAAAGAAAGATGATGATCGACGCTCTTCAAATCATCAAAGTGATCCATCTCAAAGGGTCGTTCTGAATCAAGGACCCCGTGAAAACGGTTACTCCTACAAATACTTTGTTTCCTGCAAACCCCGTGATTTCACTGGGGAGAAGGGAGCAATAGATTGTATGACCTGGTTGGATGAAATGGACACAGTGGTGGACATCAGCGGTTGTGCTGAAAGGGATGTAGTAAAGTATGTATCGCAATCGTTCAAAGGAGAGGCACTAGCATGGTGGAAGTCTCTCATTCAAGCTGCTGGGAAGATCCCACTCTACAACATGTCATGGGAACAGTTTGTTACTCTTATCAGGGAGAACTATTGCCCCCAACACGAGGTCGAAAGAATTGAATCAGATTTCTTATCATTGGTGATGACAAACTTACCTCACCAGTTTTAATACCTTGTCTAGACTGGTTCCTTACCTTGTAACACCAGAACCCAAGCGAATTGCTCGCTTCATTGGGGGTTTAGCCCCAGAGATCAAAGCCAGTGTTAAGGCTTCAAGACCTGCCACTTTTAGGTCAGCAGCTGACCTATCTTTGTCCCTCACTTTAGATGCGGTCAGGCTAAGGTCGCTAAAGAAATCTGAAGAAAGTAAGAGGAAGCGTGAGGATGATAACTCATGAGGGTCAGAGAAGAAGCACAAGGGAAACACTGATTCTAAGAAGTTCGGGTCTGGAAAGAATAGTCAGCGAACAGAGGAAAAGCCAAGGTGCACGAATTTCCAAAAACGCCACTTTGGAAAGTGCAGACTTGAGTCCAATTCTAAGTCTGGATCACCTGCATGTGGGTTATGCAAGTCTAAGGAGCACAAGACTGTTGATTGTAGGAAGATTAAAGATGCCACATGCTACAACTGTAATGAGAAGGGGCACATTAAAACCAACTGCCCTAAATATGCCAAGAAGCCTGAAGAGGTCAAGAAGACCAATGCAAGGGTCTTCAGGTTGGACGCAAAGGAAGCCGTCCAGGATGACAACGTGATTACAGGTACCTTCCTCATAAATGATATTTATGCAAGAGTACTTTTTGATTCAGGCGCTGATAAGTCGTTCGTAGATAATAAGTTTTGTGAATTGCTGAATTTACCTGTCAAAACCTTAAGTGTGAATTATGAGGTGGAGTTAGCAGATGGCACCATAGAAACCGTCTCAACTGTGTTAGATGGATGTGTTATATCCATTAAGAACCACTCTTTTCCTTTGTCCCTACTTCCCTTTAAGTTAGTTGGTTTTGACATAGTTTTGGGTATGGACTGGTTATCTCATAACCAGGCCCAAATTGTCTGTAACAAGAAGCAAGTGGTAATTAAGACTCCGTCTGGTGAATCACTTACCATTCGGGGAGATACCCAGTATGGACTGCCTGAGCAAGTGACTATGCTCAAGGCCTCTAAGTGTTTAAAGAAAGGATGTGTCATCTACATGGCACAAGTGACTATCGATGAGCTGAAACCTAAGATAGAAGATATTCCTGTCATTTCTGAATACCCCGGAGTTTTTCCTGAAGAACTACCTAGTTTACCACCAGATAGGCAAGTGGAATTCAGAATCGACATCATCCCTGGAGCCGCACCTGTTGCTAGAGCGCCTTATAGGTTGGCACCAACAGAAATGAAGGAATTGAGGACGCAACTAGATGAATTGCTAGCTAGAGGTTTCATTAAACCTATTTCATCTCCTTGGGGAGCGCCAGTTTTATTTGTCAAGAAGAAGGTTGGATCGATGCGTCTGTGCATCGATTACCGAGAGCTTAATAAGGTCACTATCAAGAATAGGTACCCATTGCCCAGAATTGACGATCTGTTCGATTAGCTTCAAGGGGCGAGTTACTTCTCCAAGATCGATCTGAGGTCAGGCTATCATCAACTGAAGGTTAGAGATGAAGACGTACACAAGACTGCATTCAGGACTCGTTATGGTCATTACGAGTTCCTAGTGATGCCTTTTGGGCTCACCAATGCACCTGCCTCATTCATGGATCTTATGAATCACGTCTGCAACCCCTACTTGGACAAATTTGTCATCGTCTTCATTGACGACATCCTCATCTACTCGAAGAACCAAGCTGATCATGAGAAGCACCTTCGATGCATTCTTTCACTACTTCAGCAGGAGAAGCTTTATGCCAAATTCTCGAAGTGTGAATTCTGGCTTCGAGAAGTCCAATTCCTTGGACATATGGTTATTGAGCGTGGTATCCAAGTGGATCCCGCTAAGGTTGAAGCTGTTATGAACTGGCAAGAGCCAAAGACGCCTACAGATATTCGTAGCTTCCTGGGATTGGCAGGATATTATAGACGTTTCATTGAAAAATTTTCGAGGATTGCTGCACCCCTAACTTCCTTGACTAGGAAGAAAGTAAAGTTCAGCTGGGGACCCAAACAGCAAGAATCCTTCGATATCCTGAAGCAAAAGTTGAGCAACGCTCCTGTACTGACATTGCCTGAAGGTACCGAAGAATTCGTAGTTTACTGCGATGCATCACACACTGGCATGGGGTGTGTGCTTATGCAGAAAGGCAAGGTTATTGCCTATGCTTCAAGACAGTTAAAGGTGCACGAAAAGAATTACACCACTCATGACTTGGAGTTGGGTGCCGTTGTATTTGCACTAAAGCTATGGAGGCACTATTTATATGGTATCAAATGTGTGATCTATTCTGATCACAAGAGCCTCCAGCACCTGTTTAATCAGAAGGATTTAAACATGAGGCAACGCCGTTGGATGGAGACTCTAAATGATTATGATTGTGAAATCAGATACCATCCCGGTAAGGCGAATGTAGTCGCTGATGCCTTGAGTCGAAAGGAAAGGGTGAAACCCATCCGAATCAATGCCAAGAGCATTGAGATAAAGAACAGTTTGACTGAAAGGTTGTTAGCTGCACAGAGGGAAGCTGTCTTGGAAGCTAACTATCCTAACGAGAAGCTAGGGGTAACTGAGGAGCAGTTATCTCTTGGCAAGGACGGGATTCTGAGATTAAATGGACGAATATGGGTTCCAATCTATGGAGGACTTCGAGTTGTTATCCTCCAGGAAGCCCATAGTTCTAAATATTCCGTTCATCCTGGAGCTGATAAGATGTACCAGGATCTAAGGGCAAACTATTGGTGGATAGGCTTAAAGAAGTCTGTAGCTACCTATGTAGCTAAATGCTTGACGTGTGCACAAGTAAAAGTAGAACATCAAAAACCGTCAGGTTTGCTACAACAGCCTGAACTTCCTACTTGGAAGTGGGAAATGGTAACTATGGATTTTATCACCAAGTTACCTAAGACAAGAAAGGGAAATGATACGATATGGGTTATAGTTGATAGACTAACTAAGTCAGCACATTTCTTACCCATCAAGGAGACTTATAGCTCCGACATGTTAGCCCAGTTATACGTGGATAAGATTGTAGCTTTACATGGCATACCTGTGTCTATTATCTCTGACAGAGATACTAGATACACGTCACATTTTTGGAAAAGTTTCCAGCAATCTTTGGGCACGCGTTTGAATTTTAGTACGGCTTACCATCCTCAGACGGACGGACGGACGGACAGAGTGAGCGTACTATTCAAACTTTGGAAGACATGCTTCGAGCATGCGTGATTGATTTAGGTGGTAGTTGGGATAACCACCTGCCGTTAATCGAATTTTCCTACAATAATAGCTACCATACCAGCATTAAAGTTGCGCCTTTCGAGGCCTTATACGGTAGAAAGTGTAGAACGCCCGTTTGTTGGGCGGAAGTTGGAGATGTCCAATTATCAGGACCAGAGATAGTCTTTGAAACGACGGACAAGATTGTCCAGATACGTGACCGTCTCAAAGCTTCCCGTGATAGGCAGAAGAGTTACGCAGATCCAAAGCGTAAATCTTTTCACTTCGAAGTAGGTGACAAAATGTTGCTTAAAGTATCACCCTGGAAGGGAGTGATGCGATTTGGTAAGAAAGGCAAGCTAAGCCCGAGATACATAGGACCTTTCGAGGTCATCGAACGTGTCGGGTCAGTTGCCTATAAGTTAAACTTACCTGAAGAGCTCAGTAGTATACACAATGTATTCCACATCTGCAATCTGAAGAAGTGTTTCGCTGATGAATCACTGGTCATACCACATACAGATGTGAATATAGATGAGAGCTTGAAATTTGTGGAAAAACCATTGTCGATTGAAGATCGACAGGTTAAGAAGCTTCGAAGGAAGCATGTACCTATTGTAAAGGTCAAATGGGATGCCCGTAGAGGTCCTGAGTATACGTGGGAGGTTGAGTCCACGATGAAAGAAAAGTACCCTTATCTATTTCAGTAAATCTCGAGGTCGAGATTTCTTTTAAGGGGGTGAGGATGTAACACCTCGAAAATTCACGTCCTATAATGTGTTGACACGTGTCATATGTTTGAACGTGTGAAAGAATGTTATGAAAGGATTAAAGTTGACAATCATGGAAAGTATGTGAATATACGAGTTCTAAATGTTAAGAGTGAATAAATATATTGTACATTAACCCTACATGATGCTCATACCTTCAAACGAATAAATCATGGATCATACGAAACGAAATATGAAGGAAAGTGTGAGATTACAAACTACAGGGGTTAAATGTGTCAACATGTTTAATTTACACCTCTGAGTGACCTTTTGACAAACCCGAAGCTTTGTAACTATTAAGTATGCTCACTAGAATGCACGATATAAATTTCATAAAGTTTCGTTATCGTATGAGAAAGTTATGATCAAATTCGTATGCGAGGGGTTAAAGCGTCAACGATGAAAGTTATGACTTTTCGGGTAATAACAAAGTGATCAAGGACCAAATAAAGTGCGTATAAGTCCTAAAGCCCTTGTAGGTAAATATGGAGGGCTCAAAATGCAAGTAATAATGTTGGTTGACCTTTCGGAAGGGCCAAGAGACAAGTATGCAACAAATGGAAAATGTGAAACCTGATCAGAAGGCCCAAGCGGGCCGCGTAAGACCCAACAACATCTTACGCGGGCCGCGTTAATCACCCAGATACAGAAAGTTCAAACAACAGCCTGTATTCGCGCTTAACCGACCTTTAACAGATATTTTCACTTTGTGGGCGACCCCTAAGTGCCTCCTAGAACCTTAGGGACATCTGTTGATGATCCATGGCCCTTGATAGCACTTGTTGTCAATGATCTAAGAGCTTATGAGCACTATAAAAGCCCATGATGTTGCAACAAGTTCTTCACACCTTCCATCTGCACTTTGGAGCATCTCTGGAGCTAAATACTTCTCTCTAAGCTTCACAAATTGTGCATAGGACTTCAGTAAGTTTGCTTATCCTCTCTTAGTTAAGTTTTTGCTTAGTTTAAGCTTAAAAGTCAAACCGTCGTAATTAACGGTTGACTTAGCGATTAATCACTAATGGTCCAGTGATTAGTCGAATTGAAAGTAGTTATAAGTTGGTAATTATGTGGGTAATAAACCCTTAAAAGGGTTCCCCCTGATTCCCACTCTAACTAGGTCAAATGTCGGGTCAAACTTGTAAATAAAAAGTCAACAGAATGCTTAATTTCAAATTTATGCATAATTAACAATGTAGAACACATACAACCTGTTTTATCATTAATATAACTTGGTAATTAGTGTAAGAACATGTCTAAACATGTTCAACCCGACAATTTACTGTTTAGACCCGG
Organism: Helianthus tuberosus; assembly: GCA_030545235.1. Taxonomy (NCBI): domain Eukaryota; kingdom Viridiplantae; phylum Streptophyta; class Magnoliopsida; order Asterales; family Asteraceae; genus Helianthus; species Helianthus tuberosus. Next base: position 20,672 of record JARYGA010039963.1, read on the forward strand.
TTCGGAACCGAAAGTCGCAAAGCTTTGACTTTTGCTTTGACTTCATTTCTGACCCGTTTAGGCATGTTTTAAAAATGCCTCAGAGCTTTAATTGGACTAGGTTACATGCTAGTATAACCCTCTGTGATTATACACCTTGGATCATTAGTTATCCAATTAATATGCATGATTCCGTTAATTGCTCATATGTTGACCATTATGCCCTTTTCACCTTAAAACGTGATTTTTGAAAATGTAAAAGAGTAGAAACTTTAATTACTGATATATAAACTTGCACCCAAAATTTGATATCAGTTTGAGGTGTAGATTGAGAGTTATGCTCATTAGCGCAATTAGGAAGCTTTATGTTAATTAAACGGCGTATTTAGCGTATAGCCTAGTTAAGTATACTTTTTGATATCAAAATCTTTACCCACTGATGTAATATATTATTTTGGGATTTTTGAAGATTTTTAATTAATTTTAGGCTGAGCATAACTAATAGTCATAGGCTTAATCCGGTAATTGTCGGTTTTGCCCTTACGGGCTATAAAATGAGTTTTACATATCTAATCGACTCCAAACCTTTTTCTACTGATTAGATATGATAAATAAATTATTTTAAGCCTGCTGGAATAATAAAAATATCAGATTTCTATATAGAACCCGGAAACGGCTTCTAATCGCCTAATTAAGCGTTTTTAACGCATAGTATGTACTAGAACTATTTTAAACATACAAAGGTTGATACCTGCTGATATTTGAAGTAAATTATAATATTTTAACAGTAGGCAAAAGTTGTTTAACTCAGACTTCAGTTTTGAGCTTTACGACTTATGTGAAATTACCAAAATGCCCCTACGGTGCATAGTTTGGTTATAATTGATAAATTTCACATGTATACTTTACCCTACTGTTATAACTTATTAAAATGAGTATTATTGCTGATTACATCAGACCTGTAACTCAGATTAATACTTAAACTCTTTTACAACCTTATAAATGACCAAATTACCCCTACGGGGCATAGTTTGTGTTTAAATTCGTTTTGGGCATAATGGAAGGTATCCTACTGATATCACAACATATTTGAGTCATATTAACTTAGGGAACCTGGTTAGGACCCTTATGATTACCCGTTACGCCTCTTGCGCGTACGGTTCGGCTTATGTAACTAGTTTACATAAATTAACCGAAACGGGTCAAACCTTATCGGTTTTATCTCAAAATCCAGAATGTGTATGAAATACCCATATTAAGCAAGTCTTCAAACTTGTTGGGTCTAAATCACATTCTATTCGGTTTTCGCTTATCGTGCGTACGAACCGTATCTTTAAAACTAACCGGTCTAAGCCTAGGCTTAATTAAAGACCCGTTAGAAATCTAATAGGTTATTATAAACCTTCGTTCTAGATTAGGAGCCCAGTAAAAGTACTTGCATTTTCTGTATTTGATTGATACTTTGCTCAGGTAAATACTCTTAACTTATTTTCCCTATACGGGCTTAGGATACGGCACTATAAAAGTACCGCTTGGTCGGGTGTATGTAGTCATTTAAATCGGATTTTGATTGATGTATTTACATAACCTGTTTAATATGTATTATTTGGTGTATGGCCTTTGGGGGTTAAATGACCATGTCCCGGATATCCTTGGCATCATTCGAAGAAATGGCCATGACCTAAGCACGGGGTGTAGGTGTACACCTGACAGTTGCATTATGTAAAAACTGGTAATCCACTCGGAGGTATCATCCTTGTGGGCATTATACCGAAGCTGGTAATCCACTTAAAGGATGATAGCCTGTGGGCATTATACATGTGGCGTGTCAGTTAATCTGTCCTGATGGACGACAAATAAGTAAAACTGTATACAAGATTATCTATAAATAATTTTCCCAAGTTATAAAAGATATATTGTGCCGAAGTGCATTCAAACCAATTTACAAACTCTTTTCAAAATGAGTCAGTTGAGTTGTATTTACCAGTGTAAACTGACGTATTTTCCAAAAAGGCTAAGTGCAGGTACTAGACGAAATAGGCTGGCTACTCCAGGCATCATTACTCAAGTCTCGCAAGCTCTAGATGTCAAAGTCTGTTGAACAATAATTTCTATTTATTTTCGATCCGCCTGTGGATCCTTTACTTTCCGTTGTAATACTGGATATTACTTTATATTCAGATTGTAATATATTTATCTTTTGCTTCCGCTGTGCATTTATATATTGTGTGGTTTGACTATGATGATATCAACTACGTCACGATACTCCCCACCGGTCAAACGTGGAAATATCGGGGTATGACATGACCGTTGAAGACGCCTCTGAACAAATACTTGTACACTTTTTCTTTGTACCTGCAAAGAGGAAGGGGTCATCTGGTGGTTCATTTTTTCTGGCAAATAGAAACAAAGTGAGATAAAGAGAGAATGACTGAGAGATAGTGGACAGTGTTTTTGTGAGGAAAGAAATATTTGATCATTAGAAGTCGTAGCAGCTCATCCGTTGTTTTCCAATGGGTAAATTACATTTTCCATCCTTTATGTTTGTACCAGATTGAAATGGATACCCTTTAACTTTAATAATTACAGTCACAGTCCTTTATTTGGAAAACTCATTGCACCTTTCGTCCTTCGGTACTAACCCAGCTAAAATTATCAGTTAAGTGTGTTCATGTGCAAGGCACATGAGGGTATTTCGGTCATTTTACCCTATCATTTTATTTAAAAGTATATTAATATTTATAAATTAAAAAACAACTTAAAAAATAACAAAAATAAAAACACAATAAAAGTATAAAACCCTATCTATTGTTCTTCTTCACTAGCCACCACCACAAACCCATCACCAACAGCACCACCACCCACCACCACCCAATCAATGAATTTGTTAAGGTTTTGGTTTGAGGAATGTCGTGCTCCCACACAGTCCATTGCTTTTTCTTGCCAACTCAAAGCATTTTCTATGATCATGATGTTGCTGAGCAACTACTCCAATCTACTCGTGATTTCTCCTCGGGTAACAATTCCTGTTTCATCTTTGTTCAAACCCAAGCGGGGTGGAAACCGAGGTGAGATTATCCTCGTCTTTCCCCATAATCGATTGATCCGCTTGGTACTTTGAAATCGCAGCCGGCCCATTTCGATCAAACCGACACATATCTTGGTGGGGCAACACTAATTGATGTGCAGCCATACCGGTGTCCGATCGCCTTCTTGCGGTTCATGTTTGCATATATGAGCCAAATAAACACACTTTGTTCTTGAATATTCTTGTGGTTCATATTTGCAGATCTGAGCCAAATAAAGACACTTTGTTATTGAATATTAATTTAGTTCAGAGGATATGGTTTCAATCTTGGGTTTAAATGGCTATCCTTTTTTTTGCAATTTTGCCTCTGACTTTCTCAATTAGTTTAAATGG
>JARYGA010039964.1:0-61986 GCA_030545235.1 Helianthus tuberosus
TCCTCGTATAAATCTTTGTGTCACTTATTCATTTCATTTCTGAGTGATCCTTAGTGTTGTTCATTGATTCAAGCATCATACCTCACAACGGAAAGTTTGGTTGCATTATCATTGCCTGATTTTTAACCAAAACAGTATCTAAGTCTTGAACCAAGTTTTCAGCATTTCCTTCAGGATCACGGATGCTTGTTCTAGCAGTAGGAACCACCATCTCTGTAGGGATCACTGATTCTGCTCCAAACACTAAGGAGAATGGAGTCTGACTAGTGGCATTCTTGGGAGTTGTTCTATCAGCCCATAACATATAAGGTAGCTCTTCTGCCCATTTCCCTTTCTTGGATCCAAGCTTTTTCTTCAAGTTGTTGATGATGATCTTGTTGGATGATTCTGCTTGACCATTAGCTTGTGGATGGACTGGTGTTGATGTTATCATCTTAATCCCCCAACTGTCACAAAAGTTAGTAGTTCTACTCCCAATAAATTGGGATCCATTATCATAAACAATTTTAGAAGGAATACCAAATCTGGTAATAATGTTTCTTTTAATAAAGGATATCACTTCTTTTTCTCTGACTTGAGCAAATGCTTCAGCTTCTATCCATTTGGAGAAGTAATCAGTCACGGCAAGCATAAACACTTTTCCTCCTGGTGCTTTTGGGAGTTTACCAACTATATCCATTCCCCATCTCATGAATGGCCAAGAAGAGGATATAGGATGTAGGAGCTCTGCTGGTTGATGAAGGATATTGCTATGACTTTGACAAGCATCACATTTCTTTGCATAATCCACAACATCCTTCTTCATAGTAGGCCAGTAGTATCCTGTTCTAAGGATCCTTGAAAACAGTGCTCTGCCCCCAGTGTGGTTTCCACAATCTCCTTCATGAAAATCCTTTAGGACTTCTTGGATTTCAGGATCCTCAATGCATCTTAGATATGGACCTGCAAGAGATCGTTTATATAACATGTTATTTAATATTATAAATTGAGATACCTCGACTTTAAAGGCTCTAGGATTTTCTTCGGTAGGGATCTCTCCATGTTGTATATATCTTAGGATTGGAAGGATCCATGATCCTGAATTTGATTGTGAGTCATCACTAGGTATGATTGCAGAATTCTCCACTATTTCCATAGCTGTGTGATCCTCAATAGCAGGAGCCAAAATGTGGATGATGGGAATTTTAATATCCTCGGGAATCTTTAATGATGATCTAAGGTTGGCTAATACATCAGCTTCTGCATTCTCTTCCCTAGGTACCTGTGTCAAACTAAAATAAGCAAAAGAGTCTGCCAATTTCTTGACTATCTCTAGATATTTGATTAGTCTTTCACCTTTAACAGCATAAGAACCATTAAAGTGGTTAGTAATTAATAATGAATCTACATGTACCTCAAGATACCTGATCCTCATGTGCTTTGCAATTTGCAAACCAGCTATTAAGGCTTCATACTCAGCCTCATTGTTAGTAGTTTGAAACTCATAAGCAATTGAGTGGGGTATTATGTCCCCTTGTGGCGATTTTAGTAGTATGCCTAGTCTAGTTCCTTTGACATTAGAGGCTCCATCTGTGAAGAGTATCCAAGGATCCTTGGTCTCTTCAAGTTGTTGAACTTCCAATTCAGCTTCCCTTTGTAGATCACTACTGAAATCAACAACAAAGTCAGCTAAGGCTTGAGATTTGATGGTTGGTCTTGGTTCATATCTGATATCAAAAGCACTAAGTTTAATAGTCCACTTTGCCAATCTCCCTGACATATCGGGTTTCCTGAGAACATTCTTAATTGGAAAGTTAGTTTTAACAACAATAGCATGAGTTTCAAAATAATGGCGTAGTTTAGTAGATGCCATAATTAAAGCAAGGATAAGTTTTTCTAAATGAGAATACCTGGATTCAGCATCAAGCAAACTTTTACTTACATAATATACAGGATGTTGTGTACCTTCATGATCCTTAACAAGGACTACACTTACTGCCTTAGAAGATACTGCCAAATATAAGGATAATATAACCCCTTTTTCTGGTTTCATTAATGCTGGGGCTGAGGATAGGTAATCCTTAAGGGCCTTGAGAGCATTCTCATGCTTGTCAGTCCATTCAAATTTTTTGTTCTTTCTCAAAATGCCATAGAATTCTTTGCATTTCTCTGATGATTTTGAGATGAACCTGTTCAAGGTTGTGATCCTCCCTGTCAATCTTTGAACATCCTTAACATTGGCAGGAGACTTGATGTTCACAATTGCCTTGATTTGCTCTGGACTTGCCGCTATGCCTCTTTTTGTCACCATATACCCTAGAAACTTGCCAGCTTTCACACCAAAGTGGCACTTGGAAGGATTCAATTTCATATTGAATTTGTCAAGGATATTGAATGCTTCCTCCAAATCTCCAAGGTGATCCTCAGCTTTCTTGGACTTAACAACCATGTCATCTATATAGACTTCCATTGTGTGTCCAATTTGTTCTTTGAACATCATATTTACTTGCCTTTGGTATGTAGCACCTGCATTTCTTAGTCCAAACGGCATAGCAATATAGCAATAGATACCAGTAGGGGTCATAAAGGCTATATCCTCTTGATCAGATGGTTCCATCTGAATTTGTTGGAATCCATATGAAGCATCCATAAAAGTTAACAACTCATGACCCGCTGTAGCATCCACCATGGAGTCAATGTGGGGTAATGAGAAAGGATCCTTGGGTCATGCCTTATTTAAATCAGTGAAATCGACACATACCCTCCACTTTCCATTTTTCTTTTGAACAACAACCACATTGGCTAACCATCTTGGATACTTAACCTCTCTAATCATAACTGCTCTGAGCAGTTTATCTACCTCTTCCTGGATAATGGCATTCCTTTCAGGTGCAAACTTTCTCCTTTTTTGATGTATGGGCTTGAATGACCTGTCAATGCCAAGTTTATGAGTAATAACATCTTTAGAAATACCTGTCATGTCCTCATGTGTCCAGGCAAAGGTAGCTTTTTTCCTCTTTAGAAAGGATACCAGATCCTGCTCAATGTCATTGAGGATCCCGGATCATATAAAAATTTTGGATTCAGGATCCTGAGGATCCAGCAGGATATTCTTCACATCTTGTTCTCTTGCCTCCAGGACTTCTCTTGGAGGATACTTTAATTGCTATTGCTCCCTATGTCTTGAGGCTAGCTTTATTGATGAAGTATAACCATTTTTAGCCTCTTGTTGGTCACTTTCAATCTTTACCTCACCCCATGGAGTAGGGAGTTTGACACATTGATGATATGTTGATGGAACTGCCTTCATGTCGTGTATCCATGGCCAACCAAGGATAACATTGCAACAGGATAAGCAATCTATAACACAAAATTTTTGAAAAGAATTAACTCCCTCTATGTAGATTGGAAGTTTGATGTCCCCCAATGTATTCTTGGTTTCTCCACTGAATCCCATAAGAACTGATGATCTTGGAATAATTTCTGATTCAGGAATGTTCATCTTTTTGATGATATCAAGCTGAATGATGTTCACTGAGCTTCCCCCATCTATGAGAATCATGCAAACAAAATGGTTAGATATAAACAAAGTAATGACAAGACCATCGTGATGAGGATCCTGAATATCCACAGGATCATCCTCATTAAAGGATATGACTTTCTCCTGTGTAAGGATTGAGGTTCGAATAGGTCTATCTCCATTTTCCATCTTTGTCTCCTTAGCATGCCTTTTGGCTGCTGAAAATGAAGTTCCACATATATCTGATCCACCGGAGATAAAGTTGATAATCTGAGCATCAGCTGGAGGAGCAGGAGCTCTTTCTGGACCTTTTTCAGGATCCTGGATCCTTGACTTTTTTCTTCCCAGTAGCTCCTTCAAATATCCTTTGCTTAACAAGTAACCAATCTCTTTCCTGAGTGCTATGCATTCATCAATGAGATGACCAAAATATTCATGATAGGCACACCACTTAGATTTATCCTTTGTAGCAGCTGGCTTATCATTCTTTCTAGGCCATCTAGCCTTTTCACCTAAATTCTGCATGGCAAGGATTAGTTCATTGTTATCAACAGCAAAACAATAATCAGAAATGGATGGGTAATCTTCATCATCCTCTTCTTGCTCCACTGCATGCACTGTTTTGGTCAAAAATTACCGAAGCAATTTAGTGATCAAATTAGTTAAGTGAGGTAGTGTGCTAAAATTACGTGTGAAAAATGTGTTAACCAAATTAGTTATGAAAACAGTTTCAGGATACGGCTCAGGATATCGAGCTATATCTACAATCAAACAATGAGCAAAAATGTAAAGGTTGACACGTGATGTACGAGGAAAGCCCTTGATCAATCTAGATCGCCGGCATAAAACCTCGGGAGCTGACAATCGCAGCTGCCTTGTTCTTCTATTGCTTCAAATATCAGGATACAGTGCAGGATGTGGTGCGGATCAACTAGGTGTTACAATGTAATTTGATTACAAGTGTTTGTGTATAGTGATTGTTGAAAGCTAGAAAGCAGAAGTGTTCGAGAGTGTGTGAAAGTTGCGTCGTGCCTTAATCTGATCCGCCCCCATCTATTTATAGTAAAACAAATGTAACTAACTATCCTACATAACCGGGATCCAACGAATATTCCTTAGTCGAACGTTGTAGACCTGGTCTTTCGGGTTCAACGTCTCTCCTTTAACAAATACGCCCGAGTCTTGAGGAGATGGAGTCCATTTGACCGTTGGCAAGTCCAAGTCTTTAACCTGTACGTGATTAATTCGATATGTCTCAGGATATCACCCAAGATGTTAGCAATATCCCCGTCCAGTATCCTGACCACAGATAAACAATTAAAAGCAGGATATAGTTCAAGATAAGTATGCTTAGAAAATGACCCATAACAATTGTCCCCAAATATATCGGTTGGTATACCAATCCAACGGATATATTTTAAAAGTTTTATCCATAATTCAAGGCATTTAAAACGAAGCGACGGTCAAGATCACATCATAACCTCCAACGCGCTTTTTGCTCAATGGAGATCCACAATGCCCCTATATCTTCTCTCTTCTTGTTTGAAAAGCCGATATCTCCAACAGAGTCTCCAGGTAATTCCCCATTTCTCATTCACTTTCTATCAATTTTTCATGGCTTATTCGTAATGGCTGCCGAGACCTTCACCCAGCAGAATCTCCTCAAAAATCCTGAAAAGGAGGTCTGCACTTTCGACAACGCAGACATCGCAGCTTTAAGAGCTTCCGGTGCTTTCCCAGATAACACAGTCTTTAGACCGTTCGATCGGTCAATTCGATCGGATGTTTCTTCCACAGATTGGGTTTGCTTTCCAGCATACCCCTTTTCGCTGGGTCTTCGATATCCCTTTCCTGAATTCATGATGTAATTCTTCCTAACCACTGGCATCTCTTTTGCTCAAACCATGCCCATGGTTTGGAGAGTATTAATCGTACTTAACCAAATCAAAAACCTTCATTGTCCCGACCTCTGCATCGAGGATCTGCCTATTGCTTATCGCCTCCGATCCCACGACTCTAGCCGGTTCTTGCTTTTCTCGACCTCTAGCAAACCCCTTATTCTTAAAGCCACCAAAAACGAAGACGGATGGCAACGCAAATTTTTCTTTGTCAAACGAGACTCCATTGCTGAGGGTGCCAACCTTCCGGTGGAGTGGTTAACCACCGGTAGGGTCATAAATGTTCTTATGTACCTTTAAGTTTCTATCTTTTACTAATATTCTTCTTTTCGATCCTTATGCAGTGAATTTCAAGGAAGTAGCTCCCCCTACCGTTGAATCAGAGGAAAGAATCAAAACTGTTTACCAATTACCTGTGATAGACAGGACTTTCACCACACACGTCCCGAGTTCCAGTCAATACTCGTCATCTGAAATGTCTGGTAAGGATTACTTTCAAAATAATTAGTTAGTATGAAAAGTAATAATAGTGCAAAACTTTTCCCTTTATGCAGCACCGGCCAAGATCCCTGAAGTCTTTGACCTCGACGAGTTGGATAGTTATTCTGATAAGGTTCAGGTCAAGAAGGAACCTAGTCCCAAGGCCACAGCCTCTTCCAAACCCAGCAGTTCCAAAGCCATCGTCATTCCCAAACCTTCGCCGGCTACTAAGCCCCGGAGTTCAAGTTCCCGTAAAAGGAAAGAGCCTGATACCCCTATCATTTCTGACACATTTCCTTATGAGAATTATGGGTTCATCGAAGCAAGCGGGTTTATGACTTCCTTTCTTAACCAGGTTAGTATTCTTGAACCATATCCTGCAGCTTATACCATTCACACGTATTTATCAAAATCGATACCTGTCCTCCTATTTTTTGCAGGGTCTTGAGCGTTTGGTTCATCTATATCAAGAATCCTGCGGGCTCAACAAGACTCTCGAGTCCAAGTTAAAGAAGGCGGAAGTCACGATCTCCGATCAAGGCATAATTGCTGCCGCTAAATCTCGTCATTACGAGGAGAAATTCAAGGCTATGACTCAAGAACATCAGACCGCTCTCAACAAAGCTACTCTCCAAGCCCAAGCTGATCTTGAAGCTGCCCATGTGCAACATGAACGGGATATGGTCACCTACCGGGAAAGCCTTAAGAGTTCCGTCGTCACTTCTCTCCTCCAAGCCAGGTTGAAGATGGCCCATGAAGCCAAAACATTAGGTTTTGAATGCCCTTCTTGGGATGTTGGTGCCTGGGAGACCAAGCTAAAGAACCTCGGCGGCACTTCTACCAGACCAGCTGCCGAAGAATCTTCCAAAGCAGTTGAAAAAGCAACCGATGCTGAGAAGGATGCTGAGGCGGATCCCAATACGGATGCTGCTGAAATCGTCATGGATGAAGAAGGCACTGCCCCCTAAAGCTTATTTCCTTTAAATTGTTTGAACAATTTTATGTCTTATGAACAATTTTTATTTCTGCATCAAAACAATTTGATAGCCGAAGGTGGATGGGTCCTGGGTTTCAGGATGAAACCTTCGGTTATCAACTAGTATTGCTTATTTCATCTTTCATTTTTCTTGCTATTGTCATCAGTCTTTCTTAGTACAGATCTTAGCTTTGCAAAATTTCATACAACTATCTTTTAAAAATATTCTGATCAATATGCTCAGAGATATATTATAAAAACTGTTATTAGATAGGACTTCCAAACATTCGTTCAACTTTGTAGAAAGATTTTTAAAGAGTGAAGAACAGTCCACCTTTCCAAAACCTGTTTTGATAATACTAAAATGATCAAAGTTTCTAACTTAATCAAATATCCTGAAAAGTATTTTGAAAATATATTTTGAGAATATATCAGGACATTTAACCTTTTACCAAGCATAGTATTGTCAAAAACTTAAACAATGTTTACAAAGGAAAGATCATACCAGGAATAGGGTATAACCCTATTATCAAACCTCAATCCCTTTGCAACTTTTCTAATGAAGATGTCCCCTGATTGAGACACTTAGTGCACTAGTTCCGAGCCTGATCCTTTGAGCTTTACACCATCGCTTTAGTAGGAATGTCCCCTGTGTACAATGTCTTCAAATACTTAGAAATCTTCTGGATATCAGTTCCCATTGTATAGACAATTTTTCATGTTACATGGGTAAAACCCAAAAAATATATTGGGGATGAATCCCTTGCATTCTGGGGAAATCCCGAATTTTCGTGCGCTACAGGCGGGAGTGTATAAACTCCAAGACTTAGAAAGGTGAAAACCTTTAAACCTTAGAGAGTATGAAAATACCCTTTCGTGAGAGAGGGTGATCAATCCTCATATACCTTTAGGATTCAGGATATAGCCAATAGTGACGAAATTGTCAGCCACTTTTACATGGACTGGTCCCGCCACCTTGAACTATCCCTGAATAACTTGCGCTCCAGGCGGAGTGTTTAAACCCAATTCGGAAGAAAGGTGAATACCTTTAAACCTGTGAAGGGATCGGGATCCCTTGTACGTGAGAGAGGGGGCCAATCCTCTAATCTTCTGAAGTATCCTGAGTGAGCATCCTGGAGCTATATCCCGAAGCATATACTGCAAAACATCCTTAAACTAAGGTGGGTGTTAGCTTGGCTAACACCCCTCCGATGCTTAAGTTAGTATTGGGTTTCAAAGAATAAATTAAACCAAACATATTTAAAAAAGATAGAATTCATACCATCCTGAGTTAGAAATCAAATTCTAAACTCACTTGAAATAAAGCTTAAGGTGTATAGCATTCCAAGATCTCAGTAGCATATCCCCTTCCATATTCTTGAGTCTATATGCTCCTTTCCCTGCTTCTGATTCAACTTCATATGGTCCTTCCCATTTTGGAGCTAGCTTGCCATCGGCAGGATTAGTAGTATTCTGAAAAGCCTTTCTTAACACCCAATCTCCAACCTTAAATCTTCTGGTCCTAATATTCTTGTTATATGCTCTGGATATTCTTTGTTGATATGCTGCCATCCTCATCCTTGCTACATCTCTTGTCTCATCAATAGTATCCAACTCCTGGCATAGGACTTCAGGATTCTTTTCAGGATCACAGAGGTTGGATCTTGCTGTAGGTACCACCATTTCTGTCGGGATCACTGCTTCTGCTCCAAATACTAAGGAAAACGGGGGTTTGGCCTGTTGCATTCTTTACCGTTGTCCTATCAGCCCACAAAACAAAGGGTAATTCTTCTGCCCATCTTCCTTTTTTGGCTCCAAGTCTCTTCTTTAAGTTATTGACAATTATCTTGTTTGAGGATTCTGCTTGTCCATTCGCTTGAGGATGTACCGGAGTAGATGTTATCATTTTGATTCCCCAACTCTTGCAAAAGTCAGTAGTTCTCTTGCTTATAAACTGAGAACCATTGTCACAGATTATCTCGGCTGGTATTCCGAATCTGGTCAGGATATTTCTCTTTATGAAGGATACTACTTCTTGATCCCTGACTTGGACAAATGCCTCGGCTTCAACCCATTTGGAGAAATAATCTGTCATTGCCAACATAAAAACCTTCCCTCCTGGAGCCTTTGGAAGCTTTCCCACTATATCCATACCCCACTTCATAAATGGCCAAGGGGAAACAATAGGATATAATGGTTCAGCAGGCTGATGCAGTATGTTACTATGTCTTTGACATGCATCACGTCTTCGAACATATTCTGTGGCATCTCTCCTCATTGTCGGCCAATAATATCCTGTCCTTAATGCTTTTGAGAATAATGACATGCCCCCAGTATGGTTACCACAATCCCCTTCATGTATATCCTGAAGTACTTCCTTGGCTTCAGGATCCTCCAAGCACCTCAAATACGGTCCTGCAAGAGATTTCTTGTATAAAACATTATTTAAAATAGTGAATCGTGATACCTTCATCCTAAATGCCTTAGGATTTTCATTTCTAGGGATGTGTCCTTCTTTGAGATATCTCATGATTAGAGCCGTCCAGGATCGAGGATCCTCTTCAGGATACTCTGCTCCAGGATCCTGAATACCCGCTACTTCTTTATCCCGAGGATTCGTTGCAGGATACAAGACATGTAATATTGGTATTTGGGTTCCTTCTGGTATCCTGATCGATGATCCCAGATTTGCTAAGGCATCTGCTTCAGCATTATCCTCCCTTGGTACCTGTTCAAGTGTAAAAACATCGAAATATCCTGCTAATTTTTTGAGAATATCGAGGTATTCGATTAATTTCTCACCCTTAACTGTATAGGATCCATTAAAATGGTTAGTAATTAACAAGGAGTCAACATATACTTGCAAATTCTTGATACTCATATTCTTAGCCAATTCTAATCCTGCAATTAAAGCTTCATATTCTGCCTCATTATTAGTAGCAGGAAATTCACACCTAATAGCCTGGGGTAATATGTCCCCCTGTGGCGATTTTAGTAGTATACCTAAACCTACACCTCTTATATTGGATGCACCATCAGTATATAACGTCCAGGATCCTGAAGATTCTCCCAACTGTTGAACTTCTAGGTCTACCTCGTCCTGAATATCACTACTGAAATCAGCCACAAAGTCAGCTAAAGCCTGAGACTTTATGGCATTTCTAGGTTCATATACTAAATCATAAGCACTTAACTTTACTGACCACTTGGCCATCCTGCCTGACATCTCGGGTTTCCTAAGCACATTTTTAACAGGATAGTTGGTTTTAACATGGATCCTATGTGTCTCAAAATAATGTCTAAGCTTTGTCGATGCCATGACTAGAGCTAATATCAATTTTTCTAAATGAGAATACCTAGTTTCAGCATCTAACAAACTTTTACTAACATAATAAAAAGAATATTGCTGACCTTCATGGTCTTTTATAAGAACGGCACTTACAGCATTCCCTGATACAGCGAGGTATTGGGATAGTGGTTCACCATTTTCAGGCTTCATCAATAGAGGTGCAGTTGAGAGATATCGCTTCAAATCCTGCAAGGCTGCTTCATGCTTTGCTCCCCATTCAAATTTCTTATTCTTCTTGAGGATATCATAGAATTCCTTCCATGTTTCCGAGGATCTTGAAATAAATCTATTCAAAGCTGCTACTCGGCCTGTTAACCGTTGTACGTCCTTCATATTCGAGGGTGATTTTATATCCAGGATAGCTTTAATCTGCTCCGGGCTTGCCTCTATCCCCCTTTTTGTCACCATATATCCTAGAAACTTTCCTGCCCCCACTCCGAAATGGCACTTGGCAGGATTCAGCTTCATGTTGTACTGGTCCAGGATATCAAATGCTCCCTTGATATCCTGGAGGTGATCCTCAGCCTTTTTAGATTTTACCACCATATCGTCAATATATACCTCCATGGTGTCCCCCAGCTTATCTTTGAACATCATGTTCACTAATCTCTGGTATATTGCACCTGCATTTTTCAAACCGAAAGGCATGGCAGTATAGCAATATATACCTGTTGGTGTCATGAAAGCAGTATCCTCCTGGTCCGAAGGCTCCATTTGAATCTGCTGAAATCCTGAGGATGCGTCCATGAACGTTAACATTTCATGTCCAGCAGTAGCATCTACCATTGCATCGATATGAGGGAGAGGAAATGGGTCTTTAGGACAAGCCTTGTTCAAGTCCGTGTAGTCTACACAGACTCTCCATTTCCCGTTTTTCTTCTGTACCACAACTACGTTTGCTAGCCATCTTGGAAACTTGACTTCTCTGATCATCTTGGACTTCAACAATCTTTCAACTTCTTCTTGGATAATCGTATTCCGCTCAGGAGCAAATTTTCTTCTTTTTTGCTGAACAGGCTTGAATGATCTGTCAATTCCAAGCTTGTGAGTGATAATGTCTTTGGATATGCCTGTCTTATCCTCATGCTTCCATGCAAACGTTGACATCCTGCATTTCAAAAAGTTAGTTAACTGCACTTCAATATCCTGAGGGATATTGGTTCCTACGAGCACCAAGATATCAGGATTATCCTGATCCAGGATAATTTTCTTCACATCTTGCTCCGAAGCTTCCAAGGTATCCCGGGCCCGCATCTTTAATTGCTATGCTTGATTAGGCTTGGTTGAAGATTTCATCGAGGATGAATAGCATTCTTTCGCTTCCTGCTGATCACTTTCAACCTTGACAACTCCCCAAGGGGTAGGGATCTTGATGCATTGGTGATATGTTGATGGCACAGCCTTCATATCGTGAATCCATGGTCTTCCCAGTATGATGTTATAGCA
Source organism: Helianthus tuberosus (assembly GCA_030545235.1). NCBI lineage: Eukaryota > Viridiplantae > Streptophyta > Magnoliopsida > Asterales > Asteraceae > Helianthus > Helianthus tuberosus. Next base: position 11,649 of record JARYGA010039964.1, read on the forward strand.
GGATAAGGAGTCCATCACACAGAAGCGTTGTATCGAGTTGACCCCTTCAACATATACTGGTAACTTTATCTCCCCTACGGTATTCCTAGCTTCTCCACTGAAACCAACGAGCACAGTGGACTTCGAAGTAATGTCCATCGGAGATACATTCATCCTTTTCAATGTTTCCAGCTGAATTATATTGACAGAACTATCGTTGTCCACCAATATCCTGCGTACAAAATGGTTAGCCACATATAATGTTATTACCAAAGCATCATGGTGAGGATCCTGAACAGTATCCCTGTCATCACTATCGAAAGTGATCACTTTATCAGTTGTGAGGGTAGTCATCCTGACTGGTTTGTCTCCCCTTTCACTCTTAGCTTCCTTTGCATGTCTCTTAGCCGCCGAATACGAAGTCCCACAAATGTCGGATCCTCCTGAAATAAAGTTAATTATCTTGGCATCTGCTGGGGGTGATGTTGCTCGTTCAGGATCCTTCTCGGGATCCTGCCCTTTATTCTTCTTTCTTCCTAGTAAGTCCTTCAGATACCCCTTGCTTAACAGGTAACTTATCTCTTTCCTCAGAGCAATGCAATCCTCGGTCATATGTCCGAAGTCTTCATGGAAGGCACACCATTTAGATTTATCCTTCCAATCAGCTTTCTGCTGGTTCTTTCGAGGCCACCTAGCTTTGTCCCCTAAACCCTGCATAGCATACATTAACTCAGGTATATTGACAAAAAAGCAGTATTCAGATAAGTCAGGATATTCTTCAGGATCCTCGTCTTCAACAGCATTCACTTTCTTGTTATCATTTCTGCCATATGGCTTGGAGCGATATGGCTTATATGAGGATTCTGATTTCCTGTTAGTTGATTCATAGGTTGAGGTAGAATTCATCCTCTCCTGCATCTTCTTGTCATCTTCCAAACGGATATATCTCAAAGCCCTGTTACGAGCTTCGTCGAGATTCCTGCAGGGATTCATTACAAGATCCTGATAAAACTGAGAATCCTTTTGTAATCCCATCTTAAAAGCTTGCACAGCTGTTGCAACATCAAGATGTGGGATATCCAAGGATTCTCGACTGAATTTGTTCACATAATCCCTCAAGGATTCCTGAGGCCCTTGAGTTATCCTGTAAAGATCACTGGTTAGTTTCTCAAAACTCCGACTACAAGAAAATTGACTGTTAAATAAATTAACCAAATGAGCAAACGAAGTAATTGAGTGAGGAGGGACGTTTAACAGCCATTTTAAGGCTGATCCTGTTAGGGTAGAAACGAATCCCTTGCATAACCATGCTTCCTTGAGCTCCGGAGGGATAGGGTTAATCTCCATTCTTTCCCTATACTGGGCAATATGCTCTTCAGGATCCGTAGTCCCATCGTACAGCTTCATGTTGGGAGTCTGAAATCTTTTTGGGATTTCAGCATCACAGATAGGATATGCAAAGCGGGATATCCTGTGGCTGTCTTGGGATACTTCCGGAATTGGCTGGACCACTCCAGGTACACTGGATATCATGTCCTTCAATTTCTGGAGCTCCTTGGTAAATGTTGACGTCATACCTGCATCCTGCAAAGAGCCATTGTTGTTAGTAGCAAAAATATTATTATTTGACACATTACCGGTCTGAGGATTTTGGCCATATCCTGAAGCATATCCTGAACTCCTCACAGTCGACATCCTGACCGAGGAGGGTATCTCAGGGGTACGATTCTGAGAATGGATTGGGACGATATTCCCCCTGTTATCCTCAGTGTAAACTGCAGAACTGAAATTCAAAGCCCTGGGCTGTATGGGAGTGACAGTTTCTTCAGCAGGTCTACTCGAGCTAGCTTTTAAGAGTTGTATTTCTCTTAATAGCATTTGGTTAGTTTCCTGTTGCTGCCTCATTTGTTCCTGCACACATCCAAATAAAGTTAGAATTTCATCATTTGAGGCTAAAACGGGAGCAGATCCCTGAACACTCCGAGTAGAGATAACATCTTGAGGTTGTGAAGAAAATGGCATCCTTGGAGGAGGTGGTGGAAGCACCGAACCGGTAGTAGCAGAGGTTGCAGCGGCCATAGTGGAGGAGCTCATGTTTGATCTTGAGGCCATTGTAAACAATGTGGCAAAAAGTTTTGAAAATAGAAAACCGATTAACGATTTCACAAAGATTTTTAGTAAAAGTAGCACCACTTGCCCCACGGTGGGCGCCAAATTGTTTTGGTCAAAAATTACCGTAGCAATTTAGTGATCAAATTAGTTAAGTGAGGTAGTGTGCTAAAATTACGTGTGAAAAATGTGTTAACCAAATTAGTTATGAAAACAGTTTCAGGATACGGCTCAGGATATCGAGCTATATCTACAATCAAACAATGAGCAAAAATGTAAAGGTTGACACGTGATGTACGAGGAAAGCCCTTGATCAATCTAGATCGCCGGCATAAAACCTCGGGAGCTGACAATCGCAGCTGCCTTGTTCTTCTATTGCTTCAAATATCAGGATACAGTGCAGGATGTGGTGCGGATCAACTAGGTGTTACAATGTAATTTGATTACAAGTGTTTGTTGTTTTGGTCAAAAATTACCGAAGCAATTTAGTGATCAAATTAGTAATGTGAGGTAGTGTGCTAGAAAGTGTGTAGAAAATATGCTAGTTAAGTTGTTTATGAAAACAGTTTCCAGGATACGGCTCAGGATATTGAGCTGTATCTACGATCAAACAATGAGTAAATAATGAACAAAAAGTAAAGGAAATGACACGAGATGTACGAGGAAAGCCCTTGATCAATCTAGATCGCCGGCATAAAACCTCGGGAGCTGACAATCGCAGCTGCCTTGTTCTTCTTATTGCTTAAACTTCAGGATACAGTGCAGGATATAGACCAGATCGCTAAGTGTTACAATGCCTTTGTATGAAAGTGAGAGTTGCTCGAGAGCAAGTGTTAGAGTGTAGTGAGTGTGAATGTGATGTCCTGTTTGATCTGGTATACCCGCCTATTTATAGTAATGAATTACAAACAATAATCCCTACAAATATGGGGTACTCCGAATATTCCATTATGAACGTTATTGACCGAGTAATACGGCTTCAACGTCTTCATTTGAACGACTTGGACCGAGTCTTCCGCGGAATGAGTCTTATGAACGTTGCCAGCTTCCAACCCACGTACCTGCACATAATCCATTAGTAATCCTGAGGATACCATTCAGGATATTACCAATATCCTGAACCAGCATCCCGGATGTAAACAGATACTACATAACCAAGATATAAACCAAGATATTTTCCAGGATATAGGGGTTCAGAATTTCACCCAAAACAATTGTCCCCAAAAATGTTACCGTTTGATATCCTGCACTAACGGTTACATTTTTCACGGTGGCCGAGGTAATTAAGAGATAAGACCATTGATGTGACAGCTTTCAACCACCCGGCCTATATTTACTCATCATGCCCTATATCTTCTCATCCTCATCTTCTTTTTTAACCACAATCGACAAGAAAAAGGTAATATTCTCTCCCTCATCTTCATATTCATCTTTTATCTTTCTCTGGCGAGAATTCAGGCGACCAAATGCCTAGGCAAACAAGGTCCAGTTCAGGCGACTCGGCTCCCACATTCATCCAACAAAATCTTCTCCAAGAACCGGAGAATGAAACATGCACCTTTGACAGTGCCCACCTGTCAGCCTTGAAATCCTCCGGTATCTTTCCGGCAGGAACTATATTCCGACCCTTTGATAGAGAAATCCGGTCAGATATGGTTTCCAACGAGTGGATTTGTTTCAATGCTTTCCCCTTTACCTTAGGGTTACAATTCCCCTTTCCGGACTTCATCACCGAGTTCTTTAATATCACCAAAATTTCTTTCAGCCAAACCATGCCAATGCTCTGGCGTGTTTTGTCTGTTCTTGACCAAATCAAGAGAAACCACATACCTTACCTTTCCATCCATGATCTCCCTTTAGCCTACAAGCTTAGATGCCATGGCTCATCTAGGTTCCTATTTTATTCTACTTCCGGTGACCCATTGATACTTCTTGCCACCAGGAACGAGGATGGTTGGCAATCCAAGTTTTTCTTTGTAAAAAGGGATTCAATCCCTGGTGGAACGGATTATCCGATGAGATGGTTGAGAAAGGGTAGGACTTAGGGTTTAAGAATGATCCTGTCTCTTATTCTGTCTCATATCCTGAGCTAATGAATTTTATCTTCTCTGTCTGTGTATACAGCTGATTTCAGGAAGATCGCTCCTCCCCTTGCTGATTCTCAAAAAAGAATAGACGCCATCAGACTGCTTTCAGAAGCAGAGAGAAGCTTCAATCCATCTCCACTGTCACACCCCGACCACGTAGAACATACAAAACATGGCGGAAATGTCGGGGAGTGCTGTAACAGAATTAATTGTTTCAAATCCATGGCAATTGAAGTTTCGTTTTATTGATTAAAAGTGTTACAATGCCTTAACAAACAAGGAAATACAACATAATTAACTAGTCTTGCATCTTTTATTGTCACTAAAGCCCAAGTCTGCCTATGTGTATCTTGATCATCTTATGCAACAGCTCCTGAAAAACACATGTGAAAATAGGTACGTCAGCATAAAATGCCTGTGAGATACATAGGTTTTGTGAAAATAGGTTTCATGACTTATGTTTGAGAAAATGTTTAGTCATGAACCTTGTAATTTGCTTTGTTTTGTAAATCATTTGAAAAATGATAAGATCAGATGATATGTATAAATAAATGTAAGGTTAAATGAATAACCAATGTAAAATTAGTTTGTATAAGATAAGTTGCTTGTAAAACAATGTATTGTGAAAAGTATGTTATTTGTATAAAATGTTATATGTGTCAAACTGAAATGATTCAAATAACGCTACGATATGTAATACCATACAAACACTTATATATAGGAAGTACCAGCGGCGTATCCACCATGCTTGTATCATATTACACACGCATCGTTACTTAATCACTTAATCAAACCAAACCACCAAAGTAATGTTTAACAATTGTAGAAATGTTTATGTATGGTCAAATACGGTTCACACGGTTCACAGATACAAACGGTTCACAGATACAAACGGTTCACAGATACAAACGGTGCACAGATACAAACGCTTCACAGATACAAACGGTTCACATAGTCAAATGATTACAACGGTTCAAAATGCAGTATAATGTGTTCACATGCTGGATGAGCATATGCAACAGAAATGTAATGTAAAACAATGTACTAAGCATGCACACAATGGACATACATAGCATAAGTGTAATGTAAAACAATGTACTAAGTATGAACTAAATGGACATTCATAGCATAAAATGTAATGTAAAACGATGTACTAAGTACGCACACAATGGGCATACATAGCATGAACACAATGAAATCATGTACTATAATGTACTAACGAACATAGCAGGTATATGATGTGAAAACAGGAAAGCATGAATGTAACAAGTAGGCACATGTGTTTCACCCCAAAACAATTTGGAAAACAGTAAAAGAGGGGTCTATGTACTCACTTGAGATTGCTTAGTAGTCCTTGAGTAACAACCAAACAATGCTAGAGATCTCGGAATCAAACGGCACCTAATATAAGTAACTATGTTAATAACCGGACCTAAATCGGATGATTGGATAGAATGAGGGTTCGTAAACCAAATGAGTATAGAGACTCGTGTCATATGGTTTAACAAAGCCTTCATGCTAAATGAAACCTAACCTAAGCGTTTTCGACCCATTACGACCCGTTTAGGTAGCTTATGCTACTTTAACGCGTCGTTCGCGTGAAACGCGTTCGGACCGTCTAACTAGTCCTATGACAAGTGTTATATGCCTAAACATGTTACATAATTAGTTATGTGACAAAAGTTTAGGTTACATATGCTTAATTACCAATTATACATGAAAAGGGTATTCTGGTAATTTACCTAAGGCATATAAACTACCTATCATACAACTACTCAAACGATGTGACCATAGGGTATAACCTCGGAAGGTTATTCCCTACCTACTATGGTCACCTAATGTATTTGGTCGGATCCTAATGATCGACCAAATGGGTCAGGTTCGAAGGTATAAGCGATTTATTAGATCGCTTACCCTACGACCGTAGACAACGTGGAAATCAGTAGGCATAGTCCCAAGGGACTATAACCAACGTGATTACACTCACGTTGCGAAGTTCAAACGAACTTCGCATTGACCATAAACTGGTCAACGCAGAAAGTCAAACAAAGTTTGACTTTCGGACTCGAAAAGACTCTAAAAGCAATAAAAGAACGAAAGAATACTTACGAAGGGTCCCCGAATGCTAACCTCGATCCAAGTAGCTCAGGTATGAAACAATGGTTTCAACTTAGAGCTTCTCAAATCAAGATTCTAGTGGTTTTTGCAAATGAAGGCATGGGGTATTTATAGGATTTCCCGAACCGTTAGGATCGTTTCTTGGAAAAAGTGCTTCAATCTTGGCCATACACTTGCACCCATGGTATTGTAATACCATGTGCACATCAAACCAGCCCATAGTATTGCCCAAAACCATGTACAAAGGTGGTATAGGCCAGATTCAATGTTTCTACACAGAAAGTTTCAAAAATGGCAGATTTGGTCCCTGTAGTGTAATAAGGCCTTTTCCGACGCGTTTAAGGACCGTTAACCCCATTTAAAAGCTCTAAAATGAAGTTAAAGTAAAGGGAAATTAAAATGTTCTCAAAAATATCTCCGATGTCGGTTCGTTTAGCCGTACGGTTGCGTTGTTCGGCTAATTACGACGGAATGCGCATAAGCGCGAAAAACGATCCAAATGACGTGACGAATGGATTTTTCTTATGCCAAACACTAAAATAAAATATTTTAGTGCTTACATAAATTTTTGGATGTCCAGATGTATTCAGAACGTAAGTTATGCGCGAAAATGCAAACTTGTGCACTTTTTGACACTTTTAGTCCCTGAATGACCCAAAAGTTTATTTTAGCACACCGAACCCCTCAAAGCCTATTTCTAAGCTATGTAAAGGATATTTAGGGTATGTTTAACTTATGGTCATGTTCCGGAATGTCTGTTACAGTTCAAATTGGCATACTTTCGCAGTTTGTCAACTTTAGTCCCTGTAAGCGTTTTAACTTGATTTTGCCATACCAAAGCCTTTAAAACTTATTTCTAAGTTATGTAAAGGTTATTTAAGGTATGTTAAGCCTATTTCACTATTCCGGAGTGTTTTTTGCGTTAAACTGGTTATATTTACGCATCAGTGCGTGTATAACCTTCCAGAAAGTGATTTAGAGCTTGTAATCGAACAAGAATTGAAATGTGTAAAAGATACACATATTTATACAGATCCCAAGTATGAAATACAATATTTCATTGGTTTGGTATTTGTTTGATGGTCGCAGTGACACAGGTGTCACAGTCTCCCCTACTTAAGGAAATTTCGTCCCGAAATTTATTCGTAGGAGTCTATTTGTGACTTTGTGTCAAATAACCACCAGAGATATGTAAGGCATAATCCTGTCATTTCCTTAACGGACATTCTTTAGAACGAAAATGAAAAGACGGAGTCATTTTCCTCAACGAGTATTCTTCAGAAGTGGAAATGAAGGAATAAACAAACGGGGATTCATTTCCTCAACGGGCAATCTTCAGAAACGTAAAATGAACTTACGGAGTCATTTTCAACGGGTGCTTCATCAGAAATGGAAACGAAAAGGAGAAACAAACGGATATTCATTTCCTCAACGGACAAATCTTCAGAAACGAAAATGAACTTACGGAGTCATTTTCAACGGGTGCTTCATCAGAAATGGAAATGAAAAGGAGAAACAAACGGATATTCATTTCCTCAACGGACAAATCTTCAGAAACGAAAATGAACTTACGGAGTCATTTTCAACGGGTGCTTCATCAGAAATGGAAATGAAAAGGAGAAACAAACGGATATTCATTTCCTCAACGGACAAATCTTCAGAAACGGAAATGAACTTACGGAGTCATTTTCAACGGTTGCTTCATCAGAAATGGAAATGAAAATGATAGACAAACGGATATTCATTTCCTCAACAGACAATCTTTAGAAACGAAAATGAACAAACGGAGTCATTTTCAACGGGTGCTTCCTCAGAAACAGAAATGAATAGAGTTAACTTCTAGGCACATGGCAAAGCTCGCTGTGGTTTCTGTGCACTAAATTCCATAATTATGTATGCATCCATAATTACGTAATTCCTTGCACAGTCCGCACAGTTTGTCTTGTAATGTTCATAAGCACATAATCACATAGTTGTTTAACTTGGTTATAAATTTGTTATTAATTTGTTATCGATTGAGAACGGATATGAAACCAGTCGATGAACTTCAATGTCCTCTGGGATCTATCTGAAGAGATAGGAAGATCTCCCAAAAATTCGATTTTGTTTTCAAAGAAACGTAATAGTCGAATTTAAGGAACACAACAATTTTAGGATTCACGGAAATACCCTTAGGTACCCTATTAAGGATTTATAGTGGTAATTTGGGTATTCGTTCAGCGTTGTAACTTGCGCCTTGTACTTCGTTTCCTTAGAATAAACGGGTACTTAGGAATTTCGTGGAAACGCAAGAGATCATAAAGTGGAAGAAAGTTTGGGGGTAGTCTGTCCTTCAAGGAATACGGTTCCTTGATTGTCGGTATTGTAAGAGATATGTTGTTTATACATACAACCACATAAATACATTGTAATGTAAATAAAAGATTTATTTATAAACAATGATAACAACTGTTTCATGGACCTTGATAACAAAAGAAAATAATACATAAGACGTGATTATTTCTAAACGATGTTGTCGGTCAGATGCTCATCCCTGTGCTGGATTTGCATTAGCAAGCTTTGGACAATTTCTTTGGAAATGACCCATCTCGCCACAGTTGAAGCAAGAACCTGGTAGAAAACGACCTTGAGCGGTATTGTTGCCAGCTTGGTTTGGTTTGGTGCAGCTGCAGCTGGGCAGACTCTTGCTGTATGGCCTATAAGCCCACAAGTTTGGCATTTGCGGCACTTTACATTGGCATGATGATGGAGGCTACATTGGTTCCACAAGGGTGCAGTTCCATTGTATGGCTTCCTAGCAGGGGGTTGAGCTGGTTGGTTGGGGACGGCTTGATCGTTGTGAGTAACCATGGCGAAGTTCTGAGAAGCCTTTCGCTTCTTTGACCTAGTAGGGGATCCAGTATGTTTATCCATGGTCTTTGATTCCTCGATTGGGTTCGATTCCTCGACCGGTTTCTTGTCACCTTTTCGGAAAAGTTTACCTTTCCTGATCTTTGATTCAGTCAAGGTTGCAGATAGCTCAATGGCCTGTCTAACTGTAGTAGGGTTGCTGCCAGTCACAATGTCTTGTATTGAGTCAGGGAGGCCATCAATGTACTTTTCTATTGCCTTATCCAAAGGCGTGACCATGTTTGGGCATAACAGACTCAACTCCTCATAATGGTCCGTGTAGGCTCGATGCTCACCGCTGTCTTGCTCAAGATTGTCAAATTCCCTTTCCAAGGCCCTGATCTCGTGACGAGGACAGAATTCCTTCATCATAAGGGCCCTAAGTTCAGCCCATGTCTGTGCTAGAGCAACTTCTGCACCACGATATCTCATAACACCGTTCCACCACGTAAGGGCTCTCTTCTGGAACACACTCGAAGCAAACTCGACCTTGCGATTGTCAGGACACTGCACGTGGCGGAAAGTATTCTCAATGCTCTCGAACCATTGAAGAAGCCCAGTCGCTCCCTCAGAACCACTAAACTTGAGTGGTATCGCCGAGTTAAAACTCTTGAAATTGCATGGACCATTGTTGTTGTTGATGGCTTGCATCATTTGAGCATAAAGATTTGGGAAGGCAGCAGCCATTTGCTGCGCGATGATTTCTGCCAGTTCGGCAGTCGCTATCTGGCTTTCGCGTCGAGGAGGCATTCTAAAAGAGGAAACATGAAAGGAAACGAGTGAGAGAATTAGACGAAAAGAATGAGATGAAACAAATCTGATGAAAGCAAGGATAGTGGTCATTTGTTTGTTACTACAAAGCAACAAACGACCTCGGTGATTAATCAAAGTAAATAGGTCAAAAATAATGTATCGCGAAGACATGCTCGCCTATAAGTGAACACTCATCCCAAGAATTCCCAGGTAAGCACAACTGGTCTCGCGTCTGATGAGATGTATACGAAGTGCTTGCCTAGACAGAAAACCCAGAATACAGGCATTCACCCTTCCAGTTTGCACATGTTCACATTATTTAAAACCCAAAACCTTGACGAGATTTTGAAAATTCAAAGGGGTTCAAAACCATATAACAGAGGGTTCAAAACCTTACAATAGAGGGTTCAAAACCTAGTAATCAATCATCCTAGAACAGATGATTAGTTTTCGAAGCGGTTTTGAAATTTATGTTCTTGTTGTGATTGTCGCCTAAGGATAGGTGACGGTATTGTTTTATGACTAAACGCAAGTAAACTCGCGTTAGGGTCCTAAGAAGGTTATAGACTAGGTCAAAGCATTACTAATAACCTAATTCCCTATAACCATTGGCTCTGATACCAACTTTTCTGTCACACCCCGACCACGTAGAACATACAAAACGTGGCGGAAATGTCGGGGAGTGTTGTAACAGAATTAATTGTTTCAAATCCATGGCAATTGAAGTTTCGTTTTATTGATTAAAAGTGTTACAATGCCTTAATGAAAGATTACATTGTTTTAAACAAGAACCAAAGAGTACAACATAATTAACTAGTCTTGCATCTTTTATTGTTACTAAAGCTCAAGTCTGCCTATGTGTATCTTGATCATCTTATGCAACAGCTCCTGAAAAACACATGTGAAAATAGGTACGTCAGCATAAAATGCCTGTGAGATACATAGGTTTTGTGAAAATAGGTTTCATGACTTATGTTTGAGAAAATGTTTAGTCATGAACCTTGTAATTTGCTTTGTTTTGTAAATCATTTGAAAAATGATAAGATCAGATGATATGTATAAATAAATGTAAGGTTAAATGAATAACCAATGTAAAATGAATTTGTATAATATAAGTTGCTTGTAAAACAATGTATTGTGAAAAGTATGTTATTTGTATAAAATGTTATATGTATCAAACTGAAATGATTCAAATAACGCTACGATATGTAATACCATACAAACACTTATATATAGGAAGTACCAGCGGCGTATCCACCATGCTTGTATCATATTACACACGCATCGTTACTTAATCACTTAATCAAACCAAACCACCAAAGTAATGTTTAACAATTGTAGAAATGTTTATGTATGGTCAAATACGGTTCACACGGTTCACAGATACAAACGGTTCACAGATACAAACGCTTCACAGATACAAACGGTTCACATAGTCAAATGATTACAACGGTTCAAAATGCAGTATAATGTGTTCACATGCTGGATGAGCATATGCAACAGAAATGTAATGTAAAACAATGTACTAAGCATGCACACAATGGACATACATAGCATAAGTGTAATGTAAAACAATGTACTAAGTATGAACTAAATGGACATTCATAGCATAAAATGTAATGTAAAACGATGTACTAAGTACGCACACAATGGGCATACATAGCATGAACACAATGAAATCATGTACTATAATGTACTAACGAACATAGCAGGTATATGATGTGAAAACAGGAAAGCATGAATGTAACAAGTAGGCACATGTGTTTCACCCCAAAACAGTTTGGAAAACAGTAAAAGAGGGGTCTATGTACTCACTTGAGATTGCTTAGTAGTCCTTGAGTAACAACCAAACAATGCTAGAGATCTCGGAATCAAACGGCACCTAATATAAGTAACTATGTTAATAACCGGACCTAAATCGGATGATTGGATAGAATGAGGGTTCGTAAACCAAACGAGTATAGAGACTCGTGTCATATGGTTTAACAAAGCCTTCATGCTAAATGAAACCTAACCTAAGCGTTTTCGACCCATTACGACCCGTTTAGGTAGCTTATGCTACTTTAACGCGTCGTTCGCGTGAAACGCGTTCGGACCGTCTAACTAGTCCTATGACAAGTGTTATATGCCTAAACATGTTACATAATTAGTTATGTGACAAAAGTTTAGGTTACATATGCTTAATTACCAATTATACATGAAAAGGGTATTCTGGTAATTTACCTAAGGCATATAAACTACCTATCATACAACTACTCAAACGATGTGACCATAGGGTATAACCTCGGAAGGTTATTCCCTACCTACTATGGTCACCTAATGTATTTGGTCGGATCCTAATGATCGACCAAATGGGTCGGGTTCGAAGGTATAAGCGATTTATTAGATCGCTTACCCTACGACCGTAGACAACGTGGAAATCAGTAGGCATAGTCCCAAGGGACTATAACCAACGTGATTACACTCACGTTGCGAAGTTCAAACGAACTTCGCATTGACCATAAACTGGTCAACGCAGAAAGTCAAACAAAGTTTGACTTTCGGACTCGAAAAGACTCGGAAAGCAATAAAAGAACGAAAGAATACTTACGAAGGGTCCCCGAATGCTAACCTCGATCCAAGTAGCTCAGGTATGAAACAATGGTTTCAACTTAGAGCTTCTCAAATCAAGATTCTAGTGGTTTTTGCAAATGAAGGCATGGGGTATTTATAGGATTTCCCGAACCGTTAGGATCGTTTCTTGGAAAAAGTGCTTCAATCTTGGCCATACACTTGCACCCATGGTATTGTAATACCATGTGCACATCAAACCAGCCCATAGTATTGCCCAAAACCATGTGCAAAGGTGGTATAGGCCAGATTCAATGTTTCTACACAGAAAGTTTCAAAAATGGCAGATTTGGTCCCTATAGTGTAATAAGGCCTTTTCCGACGCGTTTAAGGCCCGTTAACCCCATTTAAAAGCTCTAAAATGAAGTTAAAGTAAAGGGAACTTAAAATGTTCTCAAAAATATCTCGGATGTCGGTTCGTTTAGCCGTACGATTGCGTTGTTCGGCTAATTACGACGGAATGCGCATAAGCGCGAAAAACGATCCAAATGACGTGACGAATGGATTTTTCTTATGCCAAACACTAAAATAAAATATTTTAGTGCTTACATAAATTTTTGGATGTCCAGATGTATTCAGAACGTAAGTTATGCGCGAAAATGCAAACTTGTGCACTTTTTGACACTTTTAGTCCCTAAATGACCCAAAAGTTTATTTTAGCACACCGAACCCCTCAAAGCCTATTTCTAAGCTATGTGAAGGATATTTAGGGTATGTTTAACTTATGGTCATGTTCTGGAATGTCTGTTACAGTTCAAATTGGCATACTTTCGCAGTTTGTCAACTTTAGTCCCTGTAAGCGTTTTAACTTGATTTTGCCATACCAAAGCCTTTAAAACTTATTTCTAAGTTATGTAAAGGTTATTTAAGGTATGTTAAGCCTATTTCACTATTCCAGAGTGTTTTTTGCGTTAAACTGGTTATATTTACGCATCAGTGCGCGTATAACCATCCAGAAAGTGATTTAGAGCTTGTAATCTAACAAGAATTGATATGTGTAAAAGATACACATATTTATACAGATCCCAAGTATGAAATACAATATTTCATTGGTTTGGTATTTGTTTGATGGTCGCAGTGACACAGGTGTCACATCCACCAACTCCAAGCCCTCTTTCAAGTGCAAACATGTCTGGTAAGAATCCTGCAAGATATCCTGTACACACATGTGTTTATTTGATATTCTTAGAAGAGATTCAGAATTTTACTCCCTGTGTGCAGATTCCAGCAAAGTTCCAGTCTATCTAGACCTTGATGAACTCGACAGCTATCCAACTCCAGCCACAGTCAAGAAGGAGACTCCTGCTGCTACTAGCTCCAAGCCACTCCCGGCTCCCAAGGCCAATCCAAGAACCCGTGCTTCCACAGCGAAAAAGAGGAAGGGTCTTGAAGTCAGTGTTCCAGGCTCAGAAGGGTTCTCCTATGACGAACTCAGCTTCTCTGATTCCTTAGAGCCAATGACATCCTTCCTTAACAAGGTAATAGCCTGACGCATATCCTTCATGTATATCCTGCACATATATCCTGCACGTATATCCTAACAGGATATCCTGGTAGGATATCTTGGTCAACATATATTCTAACCTTATACCTGTAATTGATGTGCAGGGCCTCCAGCATTTGCTCCACTTGTACAATGACGCTTGTGGTACCGTGGCACTTCATGAAGCCAGGATCAAACAACTCGAAAGCACCGTTGCTGACCAAGGTGCCATTGCTGAAGCGAAAACCCGGCACTACGAAAGCCTGCTGAAGAAGGTCACCCAAGACGCCGAGGTCAAACTTGCCACCGTTCAAATGGATCATGATCAGGCCTTGATCAATTTCCGGGAGGGAATCAAGGCTTCTGCTATCGTCTCCCTGTTACAAGCACGCATCAAAATGGCCTACGAGGCCAAGGAGACGGGCCTTGTTTGTCCATCTTGGCCAGTTGAATCCTGGGTGGCCAAGTTAAAGGAGCTCGGAGGCAAAGCTGTGCCGTTTCCTGCTGAAGCCGGTGAGTCTTCTAAATCAGCAGAGGTGGTGATCCAGCCTGGAGACAAGAAGGATGCTGGAGCAGATGCTGGGATGGACATTGGTCAGGATGCTGGTCAGGATACTGGTGTGGAGAAGGCTGAGAAGGTTGGAGGAGATGCCGCTGTGTGAGGGCATTTAGGTGGGCGATGACGGATATACGTGCCAAGGCCAGAGCCCACCTTTTTGAATTTTGAATGTTGGTTTGTAGTCCCATAAACAATTTACTTTTCTGCACTTTCCTTTCCTGCACCTGAACAATTTACATTTCCTGCATGCTTTTTGAACAATACAACAGTTGAAGGTGGATGGGTCTCGGTTTGAGATGAAGCCTTCAACTGTTGGGTAAATATGGTAATAGACTATTAGTGCTCTTAGTGGATGGGCCTTGTTTTGAGGTGAAACTAAGAGCACATCTTTTGGTATGTTAATAATATAACCACTCTTTTGACTTTATTATTGTCATTAACATACAAAATTTACTTGTGAAAATTGTTTGGTTTGAACATATATCATAGATGTATCCTGGTAGATATCCTGAAAGATATCTTGAAAAGGATATTGAAATATAACCTATAAATTATCCAAACAAAAAGGAGAGATCATACCAGAGATTCTTAGAGAATCAGTTCCAATCCTTTATCATAAGTTTGTCCCCAGTGCATACTTATAAACTTGGATTCATCCTTTGAACAGTATAATGTATGTCCCCTGTGTTCGACAAAAACACAAATGTATTTATATTTTGACTCGAATGAATTCCGAATGCCCAAGGGCAGAACCCATGATATCCTGAAATGAACCTTTAACATACTTGGGATAAACCCTTAATACCCTGGGGATAAACCCTGATATCTGGGGATAAACCCTAAATTTCATGCGCTACAGGCGAGAGTGTATAAACTCTAATCCTTAGAAAGGTGAAAACCTTTAAACCTTTGAGAGTATGAAAATACTCTTTCGTGAGAGAGGGTGATCAATCCTCATATACCTTTAGGATCCAGGATATAGCCAACAGTAACGAAATTGTCAGCCACTTTTACATGAACTGGTCCCGCTACCTTGAACTATACCTAGATAACTTGCGCTCCAGGCGAGGTGTTTAAACCCAATTCGAAAGAAAGGTGAATACCTTTAAACCTTTGAAGGGACCAGGATCCCTTAATCGTGAGAGAGGGGGCCAATCCTCTAATCTTTCGACTTATCCTGAGTATATATCCTGGAGCTATATCCTGAAACATATCCTGCAAAACAATTGTAAACTAAGGTGGGTGTTAGCTTGGCTAACACCCCTCCGATGCTTAAGTCAGTATTGGGTTCAAGACAATAAACAAATATATTTAAAAATAGAATACATACCATTCCGAGATAGAAAATAAATTCTACTCTTACTTGAAATAGAGCTTCAAATGTATTGCATTCCAGGATCTTGGTAGCATATCCCCTTCCATATTTTTGAGTCGATATGCTCCTTTCCCTGCTTCTGACTCGACTTCATAAGGTCCTTCCCATTTTGGAGCTAGCTTGCCATCGGCAGGATTAGTGGTATTTTGAAAAGCCTTCCTTAACACCCAATCACCAACTCGAAATCTTCTAGTCCTTATATTCTTATTATATGCTCTGGATATTCTTTGTTGATATGCTGCCATCCTTAGCCTTGCTGCATCTCTTTTTTCGTCTATAGTATCCAAATCCTGACATAAGACTTCAGGATTCTGTTCAGGATCCTGCAGCATAGAACTTGCAGTAGGTATCGTCATTTCTGTTGGAATCATCGCCTCTGCTCCAAATACCAAGGAAAACGGGGTTTGGCCGGTTGCATTCTTCACCGTTGTCCTATCAGCCCACAAAACAAAGGGTAACTCTTCCGCCCATCTTCCTTTTTTGGCTCCAAGCCTCTTCTTTAAGTTGTTGACTATTATCTTGTTTGAAGATTCAGCTTGTCCATTCGCTTGAGGATGTACTGGAGTAGATGTGATCATTTTGATTCCCCAATTTTTGCAAAAGTCAGTAGTCCTTTTGCTTATAAACTGGGACCCATTATCATAAATGATCTCAGCTGGTACCCCAAACCTAGTCAGGATATTCCTCTTTATGAAGGATACTACTTCTTGGTCTCTAACTTGGACAAATGCTTCAGCCTCAACCCATTTGGAGAAATAATCCGTCATAGCTAACATAAAGACTTTTCCTCCCGGAGCTTTTGGTAACTTCCCTACTATATCCATCCCCCACTTCATGAACGGCCAAGGGGAAACTACAGGATATAATGGTTCAGCTGGTTGATGTAGTATGTTACTATGTCTTTGACATGCATCACATCTTCGAGCATATTCTGCAGCATCTTTCCTCATCGTTGGCCAATAATATCCTGTCCTTAATACTTTCGAGAACAGTGATCTGCCCCCGGTGTGATTACCACAATCCCCTTCATGTATATCCTGAAGTACTTCTTTGGCTTCAGGATCCTCCAAGCATCTTAAATACGGTCCTGCAAGAGATTTCTTGTATAAAACGTTATTTATAATAGTGAATCGTGATACCTTCATCCTAAATGCCTTAGGATTTTCGTTTCCGGGGATGTGTCCTTCTTTAAGATATTTCACAATCGGAGCCGTCCAGGATTTAGGATCCTCTTTAGGATATTCCGCCCCAGGATCCTGAATACCTACTACTTCTTTATCCTGAGGATTCGTTGTAGGATATAAGACATGTAATACTGGTATTTGGGTTCCTTCCGGTATCCTGATTGATGATCCCAGATTTGCTAAGGCATCCGCTTCAGCATTATCCTCCCTTGGTACCTGTTCAAGTGTAAAAACATCGAAATATCCTGCTAAGTTTTTGAGAATATCAAGATATTCTATCAATTTCTCACCCTTAACTGCATAGGATCCATTAAAATGGTTAGTAATTAACAGAGAGTCAACATATACTTGTAAATTTTTGATACTCATGTTCTTAGCCAACTCTAATCCTGCAATTAAAGCCTCATATTCTGCTTCATTATTGGTAGCAGGAAACTCACACCTAATAGCCTGGGGTAATATGTCCCCCTGTGGCGATTTTAGTAGTATTCCTAATCCTACTCCTCTTATATTAGATGCACCATCAGTATATAATGTCCAGGATCCTGAGGATTCTCCTAACTGTTGAACTTCTAGGTCTACCTCATCCTGAATATCACTACTAAAATCAGCCACAAAGTCAGCTAAAGCCTGAGACTTTATGGCATTCCTAGGTTCATATATTAAATCATAAGCACTTAACTTTACCGACCACTTAGCCATTCTACCTGACATTTCTGGTTTCCTAAGTACATTTTTGACAGGATAATTTGTTTTAACGTGTATCCTATGCGTCTCAAAGTAATGTCTAAGCTTTGTTGATGCCATAACTAATGCTAGTATTAATTTTTCTAAATGAGAGTACCTAGTTTCAGCATCTAACAAACTTTTACTAACATAATAAACAGGATATTGCTGACCTTCATGGTCTTTTATGAGAACGGCACTTACAGCATTCCCTGATACAGCAAGGTATAGGGATAGTGGTTCACCCTTTTCAGGTTTCATCAATAGAGGTGCGGTTGAGAGATATCGCTTCAAATCCTGTAAGGCTGCTTCATGCTTCTCACCCCATTCGAATTTTTTGTTCTTCTTCAGGATATCATAAAAATCTTTGCATTTTTCTGAAGATCTTGAGATAAATCTATTCAATGCTGCCACTCGCCCTGTTAATCGTTGAACATCCTTCATATTTGAGGGCGATTTAATATCCAAGATGGCTTTAATCTGCTCCGGGCTTGCTTCTATTCCTCTTTTGGTCACCATATATCCTAGGAATTTTCCTGCCCCTACTCCAAAATGGCACTTAGCAGGATTCAGCTTCATGTTATACTGATCCAGGATATCAAACGCCCCTTTAATATCCAGGAGGTGATCCTGAGCTTTCTTTGACTTTACCACCATATCGTCGATGTACACCTCCATGGTGTCCCCCAGTTTGTCTTTGAACATCATGTTTACCAATCTTTGGTATGTTGCACCTGCATTTTTCAAACCAAAAGGCATAGCTGTATAACAATAAATACCTGTTGGTGTCATGAAGGCAGTATCTTCCTGGTCGGAAGGCTCCATTTGGATCTGTTGAAATCCTGAGGATGCGTCCATGAAGGTCAGCATTTCATGCCCGGCAGTGGAATCTACCATTGCATCAATGTGGGGAAGAGGAAATAGGTCTTTAGGACAAGCTTTGTTCAAGTCTGTGTAGTCTACACACACTCTCCATTTCCCATTTTTCTTCTGTACCACAACCACGTTTGCTAGCCACCTTGGGAACTTAACCTCTCTGATCATCCTGGACTTCAATAATCTCTCAACTTCCTCTTGAATAATCGTATTCCGCTCAGGAGCAAACTTCCTTCTTTTTTGTTGAACAGGCTTGAATGATTTATCAATTCCAAGCTTGTGAGTGATGACGTCTTTGGATATGCCTGTCATATCCTCATGCTTCCATGCAAACGTTGACATCCT
Source organism: Helianthus tuberosus (assembly GCA_030545235.1). NCBI lineage: Eukaryota > Viridiplantae > Streptophyta > Magnoliopsida > Asterales > Asteraceae > Helianthus > Helianthus tuberosus. The sequence goes on from JARYGA010039964.1 coordinate 30,742, forward strand.
GCATTTCAAAAAGTTAATTAACTGTCCTTCAATATCCTGAGGGATATTGGTTCCTACGAGCACCGAAATATCAGGGTTATCCTGGTCCAAGATAATTTTCTTTACATCCTGCTCCGGATCCTCCATGATATCCTGGGCCCGCGTCTTTAATTGCTATGCTGCACTAGGTTTGGTTGAGGATTTCATCGAGGATGAGTAGCATTCTTTCGCCTCCTGCTGATCACTATCAACTTTGACAACTCCCCAAGGGGTAGGTATCTTGATGCATTGGTGATATGTTGATGGCACAGCCTTCATATCGTGAATCCACGGTCTTCCCAATATGATGTTATAGCAGGATAGAGAATCCATCACACAGAAACGTTGTATCGAGTTGACTCCTTCAACGTACACTGGCAACTTTATCTCCCCCACCGTGTTTCTAGCCTCTCCGCTGAACCCAACAAGCACGGTAGACTTTGAAGTGATATCCATTGGAGATACATTCATTCTTTTCAGCGTCTCTAATTGGATTATGTTGACGGAGCGGCCATTATCGACCAATATCCTGCGTACAAAATGGTTAGCCACATATAATGTTATTACCAGAGCATCATGGTAAGGATCCTGGACAGTATCCCTGTCATCAGCATCAAATGTGATCACTTTGTCAGTTGTGAGTGTAGTCATCCTGACAGGTTTATCTCCTCTTTCGGCCTTAGCTTCTTTTGCATGTCTCTTTGCTGCCGAATACGAAGTCCCACAAATGTCGGATCCTCCCGAAATGAAGTTGATTATCTTGGCATCCGCGGGAGGTGATGCTGCTCGCTCAGGATCCTTCTCAGTATCCTGACCCTTATTCTTTTTTCTTCCCAGGAGATCTTTCAAATATCCCTTGCTTAGAAGATAGCTTATTTCTTTCCTTAGAGCGATGCAATCCTCAGTCATATGTCCGAAATCTTCGTGGAAAGCACACCATTTTGATTTGTCTTTCCAATCGGCTTTTTGTTGATTCTTTCGAGGCCATCTAGCCTTGTCCCCTAGACCCTGCATGGCATACATCAATTCAGGAATGTTAACAGAAAAGCAATATTCAGATAATTCAGGATACTCTTCAGGATCCTCATCTTCGACAGCATTCACTCTCTTGTTTTCATTTCTACCATATGGCTTGGGCCGATATGACTTGAATGAGGATTCTGACTTCCTGTTAGGTGACTCATAAGTGTTAGATGAGTTCATCCTTTCTTGCATCTTTCTGTCATCCTCCAACCGAATATATCTTAGGGCCCTGTTCCGAGCTTCATCCAAATTCCTGCATGGGTTCATTACAAGGTCTTGATAAAATTGAGAATCTTTTTGCAGCCCCATCTTGAAAGCTTGCACAGCTGTTGCAACATCAAGATGAGGAATGTCTAGTGATTCCCGGCTGAACTTGTTCACATAATCCCTAAGGGATTCTTGAGGCCCCTGTGTTATCCTGTAGAGATCACTTGTTAATTTTTCAAAGCTTCTACTACAAGAAAACTGACTATTAAATAAATTTACTAAGTGAGCAAAAGATGTAATCGAATGTGGAGGAACATTCAAGAGCCATTTCAAGGCTGATCCTGTCAAGGTTGAACCAAAACCCTTGCACAAGCATGCTTCCTTGAGATCCGGAAGGATAGGGTTAATCTCCATCCTTTCCCTATACTGAGCAATATGCTCCTCAGGATCCGTTGTTCCGTCGTAAAGCTTCATGTTGGGGGTTTGGAATCTCTTTGGGATCTCAGCATCACAGATAGGATATGCAAAACGAGATATCTTGTGGCTGTCTTGGGACACTTCCGGGATCGGCTGGACCACCCCGGGTACACTAGATATCATGTCCTTCAACTTCTGAAGTTCCCTAGTAAGCGCTGATGTCACACCTGTATCCTGCAAAGATCCACTATTGTTAGTAGCATGAGTATTATTATTATTTGACACATTACCAGTTGGAGGATTTTGCCCATATCCTGAAGCATATCCTGAGCTCCTTATGGTCGACATCCTGACCGAGGAGGGTATTTCAGGAGTATGATTCTGAGGAAGGCTGGGCACAATATTCCCCCTGTTATCCTCAGTATACACAGCTGAACTGAAGTTCAACTTTCTGGGATGTAATGGAGTGACAATATCCTTAGCAGATCTGCTCGAGCCAGACTTCAGGAGTTGTATTTCCCTTAAAAGCATTTGGTTTGTTTCCTGTTGCTGCCTTATTTGTTCCTGCACATTTCCAAATAAGGTTAAAATTTCATCATTAGAAGCTAAAACGGGAGCAGATCCCTGGACACTCCGAGTAGGGATAACATCTTGAGATTGTGTAAAGGCTGGCATCCTTGGAGGAGGCGGTGGAAGCACCGAACCGGTGGTAGCAGAAGTCATAGCAGACACAGTAGAGGAACTCATGTTTGATCTTGAGGCCATTATGGACAATGTGGCAAAAAGTTTTGAAAATAGAAAACCGATTAGCGATTTGACAGAAATTTTTAGTAAAGAGAGCACCACTTGCCCCACGGTGGGCGCCAAATTGTTTTGGTCAAAAATTACCGAAGCAATTTAGTGATCAAATTAGTAATGTGAGGTAGTGTGCTAGAAAGTGTGTAGAAAATATGCTAGTTAAGTTGTTTATGAAAACAGTTTCCAGGATACGGCTCAGGATATTGAGTTGTATCTACGATCAAACAATGAGTAAATAATGAACAAAAAGTAAAGGAAATGACACGAGATGTACGAGGAAAGCCCTTGATCAATCTAGATCGCCGGCATAAAACCTCGGGAGCTGACAATCGCAGCCGCCTTGTTCTTCTTATTGCTTAAACTTCAGGATACAGTGCAGGATATAGACCAGATCGCTAAGTGTTACAATGCCTTTGTATGAAAGTGAGAGTTGCTCGAGAGCAAGTGTTAGAGTGTAGTGAGTGTGAATGTGATGTCCTATTTGATCTGGTATACCCACCTATTTATAGTAATGAATTACAAACAATAATCCCTACAAATATGGGGTACTCCGAATATTCCATTGTGAACGTTATTGACCGAGTAATACGGCTTCAACGTCTTCATTTGAACGACTTGGACCGAGTCTTCCGCGGAATGAGTCTTATGAACGTTGCCAGCTTCCAACCCATGTACCTGCACATAATCCATTAGTAATCCTGAGGATACCATTCAGGATATTACCAATATCCTGAACCAGCATCCCGGATGTAAACAGATACTACATAACCAAGATATAAACCAAGATATTTTCCAGGATATAGGGGTTCAGAATTTCACCCATAACATTTGTGTATAGTGATTGTTGAAAGCTAGAAAGCAGAAGTGTTCGAGAGTGTGTGAAAGTTGCGTCGTGCCTTAATCTGATCCGCCCCCATCTATTTATAGTAAAACAAATGTAACTAACTATCCTACATAACCGGGATCCAACGAATATTCCTTAGTCGAACGTTGTAGACCTGGTCTTTCGGGTTCAACGTCTCTCCTTTAACAAATACGCCCGAGTCTTGAGGAGATGGAGTCCATTTGACCGTTGGCAAGTCCCAGTCTTTAACCTGCACGTGATTAATTCGATATGTCTCAGGATATCACCCAAGATGTTAGCAATATCTCCGTCCAGTATCCTGACCATAGATAAACAATTAAAAGTAGGATATAGTTCAAGATAAGTATGCTTAGAAAATGACCCATAACATGCACGTTTTGACTATCAAACTTGTTGAATGGTTTAGATTTGTTATTCCTAAAATAGGATCCTTGTTTTTCCTGCTTTGAGGATCCTGAAAGTCTCTCCTAGATCCTTTTATCATCCTCTAAACAGATAAATCTAAGGGCCCTGGTTCTTACTTCATCAAGGTTCCTGCAAGGTGTCATAACGAGATCATCATAGAATTGTGAATCCTTAAGCAAACCCATTTTGAAGGCTTCTACAGCCGTTGCAATATCTAAGTTAGGAATTTATAAGGATTATCTACTAAATTTAGTGATATAGTCTCTAAGTGATTCATTTTGACCCTGTGTTACCCTATACAAATCACTAGTTAATCGTTCAAATCCCCTACTGCATGAAAATTGGCTATTAAACAAATTAACTAGATTAGCAAATGAAGTAACGGAGTAAGGAGGAAGACTTAGCAGCCATTTAAAAGCTGATCCTGTCAATGTGGGTCCGAAACCCTTGCATAGACACGCTTCTTTTAACCTTTCAGGAATGGGATTGATCTCCATTCTTTCCCTGTATTGAGCTACATGCTCCTCTAGATCAGTTGAACCATCATAGAGCTTCATGTTTAGTGCTTGAAACCTCTTTGGTATCTCTTCATCACAAATAGGTGGTGCAAAATGAGATACCCTATGACTCCCATCTGGAATCTCAGGAATGGGCTTCACTATTCCTGGAACACTGGATATCATATCCTTAATTTTTTGTAATTCCCTAGCCATAGCTTGATTGATTCCTGTATCCTGCACAAAGCCATGGTTAGTATTATAAGTAGTATTCAAAGTGTTACCTCCTGATGGATTCAAGGGTGGAATTCCTGATGTGAATCCATATTGATGTGACTCTGGCATGATTGAGGGACCAGACGAAGCAATAGTCTGCATTGGCATGAAGTCTCCCAAGTGAACTTCTGAACTTCTGGGTTGTACATTCCTTAAGGATCCTTGATCCTGAAAGATGTTGGATCCTTGATTCACCGAAGCTGGGGGTCTCGGAATATAATCCATGGATCCGTAAATCTGAGATGAGGATCCTTGACCCTGGGATGAGGATCCTTGAACCTGAGACGAGGATCCTTGACCCTAGGATGAGGATCCTGGATACTGAGAGTAGGATCCTTGAATTGACTGCGTTCCCATATATCCTCCATAACCGAAGAAGGATCCTTGATGCTGAAGAGAGGATCCTTGAGGCTGAAGAGAGGATCCTGAAGGCTGGAAGTAGGATCCTTGAGCCTGTGTCATTGCCGATGATCCATAGCGTATACTTGATGATCCACCTTGGTATTGAACGCCTGACACTGTAGAGTGCTGGGTAGTTATGACTAGAGAATCAAAATTCAATGATCTGGGCATCAATGGAGAGTGATCCTCCGCTGATCTCTTCAATTTCTTAATTTCATCAATTTCTCGAAGGATCCTGTCATTAGTCCTATCCTGGTGTTGCATGTAATCCTTCATCTGCAAAATCAAAGAATAAAGATCATTGTTAGTAGGACCAGAAGAAGCAGCAGTAGCTGGTTTTGAGAAAACGGAGGTTTATTTCTTCACAGCATTCTCAGCATTCTTCTGGGATCCAGAAGGTGTAGGAGGCAAAGGTGGAATGCCCTGTGAAGAAGTGATCGCCGGCATGGAGTTTGAAGTGTTTTTCGCATGGGAAGCCATGTGATCAATGGTAATGAACAGAAGTGAGTGAAATGAATGAGATTTTTAGAGAATGAAGCACTAATTGCCCCACGGTGGGCGCCAAAAGGTTTTGGTCAAAAATCACACAAGGATAATGTAACCAAATCTGATTTTTGTGAGGTGTGATGCTTGTTTAAATGAATAAATGTATGAACAATGAATGAATGAAATGAACAAATGACACAAGGATTTGTACGAGGAAAAAGCCCTTGATCAATGTATGATCTCCGGCACAAAAAACCTCGGGTGATGGAAACTACCGATCACCAACTATATTGAACAAACAATGTTTACAAGTCGGGATGATAACAAGCTTGGTACAAGGTAAACTATAGTGCAAAATCTGTGTAATCGCCGAGAGTTGTTGAGAGCTCGAATGTAGTGTGTGTTGCTAATAATTCTTCTGTCTAATCAAGCTTGTTATCCCCATTAAAAATAGAAATAAACTAGCTAACAAACAATCCGCAAAAGGTGCAAGCTCTCCCACGTTCACCACAACGGTCACGAAGGCCATGCACGTGCAGAATAAGGAAGGTATATTCCCCTGGAATCTCGGTTGAACAAGTCTTACTCGAATACTCCTACAAAACAAGTTCAAATACAAAGGAAACAATTGTTAATGTTAGGATAATAATGAGGATCCGGGATCCTTAATCCTGCAACGTCTTCTGAGGCTCCTTAATTCAAACCGAACTGAGGATCCGTGATCCTGGCTGCACTTGAGGATCCGTGATCCATACATTATGAAAATCCATCCCTAACAATAATAATATTAACATCCTAAACTAAGTTCAAACAAGTATTATCATGTAGCATCATGTAGAGTCAAGCATGGAGGTTACAAACCTCATTATATGATTCACCACTACACACACCATCATGAAAATGGTGGGAGGGTCATGAATAACAATAAAGTAAATCTAATCTAAAAAGTTATAAGAGTGTTCAAATGAAGGAGTGGAAGTTAGTTTGGAAAGCCAAAACTTCCATTTGTTCACACTTCACAAGTCACAAGTTCATCATATGGAAGATGATGACTTGTGCTTATTTTCATCATTTGATTAGCAAGTTTAAACAGAAATAAAGTGAGCATTTGAGCTCATAACTTTGATAGTAATCACCCTAATACAAACCCACAATCATAGACTTGCTTGTGAGCTTGATGGGAACTTAATCACACTTTGGGCCTCAAATATGGTGAGGTTTCACCTTAGATTACCCAAGTAATCTTATGAAAACCTTCCTAGAGCTTATCCAAGTGTTAAGAAGAAAGAAACAAGTAGAAAAGTGAAGTAAAAGTGAGCTAGAACTCACTTAGAAAGTCTTGAACTTTCTGATTATAATATGAGAATTGATGTTATTTGAGAGTGTTTTAGAGAGGATTGTAAAGTGGTAAAAGAGTGTTAGGAGTATTGGTTTTATAGTTGAGGTTTAGGGTTTAGTTAGGTGAGTCTTAATTGCAAGAAACACACTAAACAAACACAACTTTGGCCAATCCAAGACCTGATCACAACTTTCTGCAGATTTTGGGGGTTGGCGGGGCACGACGATGAGGGGAAATCCCCGTCGCGGAGCTCGACGACTTAGGTTTCCGGAAAGAAGTTTGATGTTTGGCATTTTCAGTCCCTGATGTTTATATATAGTTATGTTTCAAGGTGTTTTAAGTATAAAAGGCATAATATAAGGTGATTTTATGTAACCTAACACATGAACATTCATAATTAAGTATGATATAAGTATATGAATCGTGATTAAGCATCGTAAGCGTCCAAAGAGGTATAAACATGAGTGAAAAGCGTATAAATTGTGTATGTATTAGCAAGTTTAACATGCGTTTACAAGAAATACGAATAAGGTATCAATGTATAATGAATTAAAACGTATAAGCATGCATGAATAAGTAAAGTATAAATTGTAAGAAATAACGAATATTATTACGATCAAAGTCTCGGATTTTACAATGATACCACGAAATACGATTATATGGAATAAAAGTTTCCAAAAATAGAAATACAAGACAAGCTTTCTGTAACACCTCGTAAAATCATGTCCAATAATGTATTGACACATGTCCCTATTCCTAATTGTGCCTAATGTTGGCTAGGAGGGACTATTTTTGCCAAAATTAAAAACTATGAATGTGGAGGGACTAAAAGTGTCAACATGCTGAAACTATGCCTCTGAGTGACCTTACACGGTGTCCGTATTCTCAAATGAGCCACTTGTTGGACGAGAGGAGCCGTTTGTGTAATTGTTTGAAAGTTTGTGTGACGAAGGAAGCGTAAACATGTTAATTCTTACCTCTGAATGACCTTTTAACAAACCGGGAGCTTTATTATATTCGATCATACTCTCGTTAATGCCTAATATTGGCCATGTAAGGCTTTTATGCCATTAAATGATAATACATGCAAGTTTGCAAGTTAAAGGGGTTAAAAGCATCAACATGTTAATTTATAACTCTGAGTGACCTTTTAACGAGCCGGGAGCTTTAGGATGTTCAGTCATACTCTCGGGTATGCCTAATAATGGCTAAGGATGGCCTTTTATAATAAAAATGACAAAACATGAGAGTTTGGAAGTTTAGGGGCTAAAACTGTCAAAGAGCGAAAGATTGTTGCTGTTCAGCCACCCCATACGGACTGCAAACAGCAGACCTTATGGTCCGTAAGGTGGACCTACTGCTTGAAAAATGCCTTGATCCCCACTCCAAGCTGCCTAAAACCTTCTAAACGAATCTATGGGCTTGTGAGTTGTTTTGTACACGTTTAGGGACACTTGTTACCATCCTATGAAGCCCCCTAACACCTGGAATCATCCTAGAAATCATCCAAACACTATAAATAGGTGTTCTTGTTCATTTGAAAACTTGCACCTTTCTTGAAATCTTTCTATAACTCTTCTCTAGAGGATCCGGAGCAATTGGGAACTTCCCTTTGAGTTTTATTCAGTCCCTAAGACCACTTGTAAGTGTTCCTTTCGTGGCTTATTCATTTATTAGGCTTTTAAAGCCGAAAGTCAAGCGTTTTCGATAAACGATTTGACTTTCGGTTTAGACCTTAATGGTCCAGCCATTGTTCGCAACGAACATGGCTACGTGATCGTAATTAGATAGGTGTTAATCCCTCAAAAGTGCACCTCCTAAGAATCATGTTTGCTTGGTCAATTGACGAGTCAACATATTAATGTTTTAAAAAGTCAACGGATTAGTTTTTGAAATATTCATAAACTGAGTTTAAAAGCATTCTAAAATACGTTTTAACACTTAAAAAACTCCATAATAATTATTAAAACATGTGTAAACATGTTCGGCTCGTCAATTCCAGTTTTAGGGTCGGTTCGCAACCGAAAGTCGTGAAGTTTAACTTCTGCTTTGACTTTCGATTATGACCCGAATTAGATTAGTTTGCTACTGATTTAGGGTTCCGTTATGATCGTAATATGATGTAGCATAACCCTCTGAGGTTATATTACACGATCGTAATAGTAATCTGAGTTTTATGTAAGTTTCCGCTATTATGCCATACTTCGACTATTTTGCCCTTTTTACGAAAAATAAGGTTTTAATCACCAATGAACTTGCAAATGATATGCATACTGATATGTTAACATGTTTAACATATTTTAATGTTACAAATCTGATCATAAACTGAGTTTGCGTATAATGTCGTAAATTATGCTTTAAAGTGACCAAAATGCCCTTTCGGCGCATAGAACGGTTTAAAGCATAATTTCTTATATCAAACTCATTACCTACTGATGAAATATCATAAATAGGATCTTTTGGGATATCAAGTCAGTTTATAAACTAAGTTCACGTACAAGATCTTGTATTACGTTCTTAAATGACGATAATGCCTTTATGGCACATAAAATGGTTTTAATCATGATTTTCATATAAAACCTTTTTACCTAGTGATGTGTTATACTAAATAGCATATCTTGACCATATAAATCTGATCATATCATCAGTTTTCATAAAACATCGCAAATATCATCATTTAACGACTTTAACGCCTTTTCGGCGCGTAGTATGGTTTTAAACCATATTTACCAACCAAGACTTGTTACCTACTGATTTTATAACTTATTTAAAAAAAATTTATAGTAGGTACATGTTATAAACTCAGATTCCCAAATTAGCTTTCAAAACTATGTGTGAAATGACCAAAATTCCCTACGGAGCATAGTTTGGTCTTAAACTTTAAAACACACATATGCTTGATATCCTACTGATATAATATCATTGATAAAGTGTTTTCACAGAATGTTTATGATCATAAGATCAGATTATATGCAAGTTCCTTTTATACGTCGCTAAATGACCAAAACGCCCTTTTGTGGCATAGTTTGATTTTAAAACCTTAACGGGCATGCAAGTTGATATCCTACTGATATTATAACTTGTTTAAAGTATATTGGCATATGGAACTTGTTCATGACTCATCCGGTTACTCGTTATCGCTTATAAGCGTACGGTTAGGCTTATGTAACTATTTTGCATAAGTTTACCGAAACGGGTTTAACCTTATCATTTTTATCTCAATTTCTAGAATGTTATCTGTTTACCCATATTATACAAGTCTCAGTACTTGTTGGGTTTAAACTACATTCTAATCCAGTCATCGCTTAATCAAGCGTATCGTACCGTTTTCGATATTATAAGTTATCCGGTCTAAGTCTATGACTTGAATAAGACCCGTTAACATTCTAATTGGTTATTTATACCATCATTACAGACTAGAGCTTCCGGTAAATTGTCACCTACGCTTACTTAATTGAATACGGCTGAGTTATTGTAATTCTTTCATTATAAGACGAGTGTTAGCTCAGGTAAATACTCTTAACCTATTTCCCCTATACGGGCTTGGGATACGGTAAATTATTATCGTGTGGTCGGGTATGGGATTCAAAGACCAATGTGTCAGGAAATTCAAATAACCCGTTTTGATTCGTATTGCTTAACTTAAGCATTGGGGGTTAACGCGACCGTGTCCTAGATATCCTCAGCTCATTTTATTTACTAATAGCCACGACCTAAGCGCGGGGTGTAGGCATACACCTGACAGATGCTAATGCTTATTAAAATGTTTTTATAACCCAATACGGGTTCTCCCAATATGGGTATTCCCAATAGGGGAATAAGTGGTGTGTCGGTTAATCATGTCTCGGTTTCTATACTGGGCCCCATATGTATTGTCAATTGTTGTAAAACTGACAACACAAGATATAGTTTGTCCCAAGTTATAAAAGATTTTCATGTGCCTTGTGCACTTAAATCAATTTTGAAAATGTTTTCAAAATGTGTCGATTGATTGTATTTACCAGTGAAAACTGGCGTATTTTCAAAAGACTAAGTTATAGGTGCAAATACGTAAATAGGCCGGAAGCTGCTCGGTAATGCTAGAAGAGGAATTTGCAAGTCCTTTGCATAAGCCTATTAGTCTGATGTTCTCCTTTTTTATATATTGATCTGGCTGTGGATTATTATTACAAGCTCGTCTGTAATTATTACTTTGGTATTTTGGACAATTGAGTTTGTAATAATATTTTATATTCCAAGACTTCCGATGTGCTATTTTGTGTATGTTTGACCATGACGATACCAATCTTACGTCACGATACTCCCCACCGGGCTGTGTTGTAAATATCGGGGTGTTACAGGTTGGTATCAGAGCCAACGTTTGAGTGAATTAAACATTAGCCTTTTGTGTTTAATCTCAAATGACACTGTAGCATATTCCTTAGACTTTCTGAGTCTGGACTTGACATAAGAATGCTCTCATCCCTATTAAGTATACATTGTTTTCGATTTTATGAATTTCAGGAATATGTCGCCAAGGAAAGAAGCCGTTGATGGAAATTCTCCTCGTCCGAAGCCAAGAAATGCCAAGCTTCGTACCACAGCTAGGATAAGCGTCCGACCGGTTTGGAGGAAAGACCTTTATGGACCTTATCCCCAAACCAAACCAAAGGAAACTATTAATCAGATTTTCGAGTCCATATCGGAGGTCCCTGAGACTCAAACTTTGAAGTTTGTATCTGTGGAGTCCATAGCAGAGGTCCCTGAGCCTCCCATTTTGAAGATGATATCTATAGAGTCCATACTAGAGGTCCCTGAAGCTCCCATTTTGAGGATGATATCTGTGGAGTCCATACCAGAGGTCCCTGAGGCTCCCATGTTAAAGATGATACTTGTGGATGCTAATTGTTTTGGTAAAAAATTACCGAAGCAATTAAGTGATTTAGTTGTTTGCAAAAACAATTCTTAGGATATAGCTCAGGATATCAAGCTATATCAACAATCAAACAATGAGCAAAAATGTAAAGGTTGACACGAGATGTACGAGGAAAGCCCTTGATCAATCTAGATCTCCGGCATAAAACCTTGGGAGCTGACAATCGCAGCTGCCTTGTTCTTCTTATTACTTCAAAACTCGGGATACAGTGCAGGATAATGCCCAGATCGTTTCTAAGTGTTACAATGCTTGCTAGAAGTGTGTGATTGCGAGAGAAAGTGTAAGAATTCGAGAGAAGTGAGTGTGACTGATGTGACCTATCGATCTGGTTATCCACATATTTATAGTTACAAAGAAAACAAATTCTCCTAAAATGGTGGGATGCCTTGGAATATTCCTTTGTGAACGTTATTGACCAGGTATTACAGCTTCAACGTCTTTCTTCTAACCATTTAGACCGAGTCTTCAGGAGAACAAGTCTTGGTGAACGTTACCATCCTGCACTCGAGACCTGCAAGCAGATTGTTAGTAAACACCAGGATACAGCATCAGGATGTTACCAATATCCTGATCCAGCATCCTGGTTGTGAACAGCTATTATGTAATCAAGATATTGATGTTGGGTCGAAACACGATGTATTTTATACTAGTTCAGGTCGATTTTAGTGTGTTAAATACGTTTAGTCGTTAGTGTTTATATATTTATTATATGTTGGTGTGTTCATGCTTAACAAGTAGTAAATGAGGTTAAACGAAAGCAAACGAGCTTAGAAATAAATTCGACAAGTTAATGCGAGATGCAGAACAAAAGAAAATCAAAATCAATATTAATTAATGAGGCATTTAATTTATTTTGTTAACTTGTTTCTACTTTATAGATAGATTACAAACTTAATTAAAAAGTAGTTGTAATTTGGTCATAAACAAAATTGGTTTGAGATTCTTGTGTACCATGCTACTGCAGATTCAAATAAAAGGCCACGAAGGGTTAAAGTTTATGTGAGGATGGCTGCTAAAAGACCAAATTAGCCCTAAAAGTTCAAGATTTTAACATCCAAATACCACCACCTGATTTTTCTTGTTTGATTGGGCGACGGAGTACTAAGATAAGGCTGGCCCAAATGTTGTTTAGTGATCTGCCAAATTGTATTACGATTGATTTAACAAGCCAAGTTGGCGAGAAATTGTATGGGCCTCAAATTACAATATCGTTGGGTTTTTTTATTGGATGATTATTTTATTTTTGTATAAATACTTGAGCCGCAAAAAATTTGGAGGGAAATCAATTCACAGCCGTCAATTACAAAGAGAAAAAAGGAACGAATTGTGCATTATCATTCGATATATCAAGCCACTTCTACATGTTTGATCAACTCGGGATGACAACCAAAGCTGTGAAGACTATCATGAGCGGCTAGGCTCTCTCGTGGCTTTCTTCAGGTGGACGGTTCAGTTAGGTTTTTACGTTTCTCAGTTTATATTCAGGTTTAGATGTATTTTTGACCTTGACAACGTTGTATGAATACATTGATGTGTTGGTTTCTTTGAACTATTTACATGTGTTTTGAGTTTTTGCTTTACAACTTGTTCGGTTGGTGACAAAATTTAGTAACTTGTTGGGTGACATAGAGTAGGTTGACTCACGCTTGTAAATAGGGTTAATCAAATTATAAAAGATCCGATGACAAAGACCTATTTTTTATTACCATATTAAATTAATCAACTTTCCAGCATCATGTCTATGTGTTGGCCAATTAACTGAGTAAACTGGGTTTTGTGAAACCTAGAACCTGAAGTTTGGAGGAAGTTACGCTTTATAAATCTGATATCTTTTCTCGTAATTAGTTTAAAGTTTTCTTTCAAATTAATCAAAACCCCCAATTCTAGATTAGTAGTAGTTAATTAAATAATTTAGCTAAACACTAACCACAAATTCCCTGTGGATATGATACCCTACTTACGCTATATACGTAGTTTATTTAGGTTTTTGATTGACTCTAACGACAGTCATCAGATATAACCCAAGATATTATCCAGGATATGGGCTCGGAATTTCACCCATAACAATTGTCCCCAAAAATGTTACCGTTCAGGATCCTGAGTCCTAACGGATACATTTTTACGAATTCCAAAGTAATTAAGATATAGGACTTTGATATGACAACTTGTAACCGCCCAGGCTATAAACACTCATCACCCCCTTGTATCTTCTCATCTTTATCGCCATTTATCTTCATCAAGAAATCAAAAGGTAAAACATTTCTCCCTTTCCTCATTCCTTTTCTTCTTCTTATTCTCAAGTTCCGGCGAAGATATGGCAAGACAGACAAGATCGAGCTCCGGTGATTCAGCTCCCTCCTTTTTTCCACAGAATATCCTTCAAGACCCGGAAAAGGAAATCTAGCTGAATTGACCTCTACACGTTTGTTTCCGCCTTTCGTATAGAGATAAACTCTTCTGATCGACTCGTTCGGGTCTAAAAACGATCCTACACCTTTGAAAAATGAGTTTTCATGGGAAAACAAGTAAAATTAAATATCTAGAAAACCAAAGAACAAAATTGAAACCTTCAAAAAAAAGGTTATCATAATTAGGAGACGTCTCTTCAGTTATCCTATCAAACATTTTAAACACTATAAAGGATCATTATTAGTTTAGTTGAAAACATCAACACTTCAATTTAAAAAAAAAACGTTCATCCTAAAGCAAATCGTCCAAAAACACTCACATTCTTCCTAAACGACAAGGAAAACCTTCTACCACTGGTCGGATACTACTGATCTTAAAATCGAATTTTCAACATGGTCACTCCAAGAACAGAGAAACGCTGAAGAACTCAACAAAAAAGTTGGTATGGTTAGTGATAAATATTATAAGCAAACCTGGAGTAGCATTGCACTGCTGGATGAAGTTGCCTCTTCTACTCCAACAGAATTTAAAGAAAAAGCGGAAGAGTTTATCACAAATTTGCTGAAACAGGATCAGAAGACCTGTGATATGCTAGCTGATCTGCAAATTAAAACAAAAAATGAAATTGGATGGAAGAAGGCGAGAGAACGAGATATTCTAGGAAGTGTTAATTGTAATGTTTAATTTTTAATTTTTATTATTTTTCAAAATCATAATTTTGTAATACTATGGTTTATTATTGAATGAATGAAGAAAATTCAAACTTTGATAAGTTTTACAGTACTGAAAAATAATCTAAAGAGTATTGGGATTGAACCCTATCAGAGGAACAAATAATTAAAGCCAAAACTGGTTCACAACAGTGGAATTATCATAAGCAGTAGTTTACACCAGGCTTTCCCCTTGAAAGTGTTTATAACATCTGATGTCCTCTATCCACTGTCTCTATACAACAGTTGTTGTCCTTCAAACTACTGATGAAGTCCTGAAGACTGTTAAGGATTAAACACTGGTGGTTCAATCTACTGATGCTATCTAAGTACTGCTGTAGATTAAAGTACTGCCCACTTAAGGACTGATCAACTTTGAAGAAACCACTGAATGTCAAACATCAGTGCTTGACTTGCAACAATGGAATGAAGAAGCAGTAGTTTAGTTTGTCACTTATATTGTATAGAATCAGTGGTTAAGGTTAGCAGTGTTTGAAACCACTGTTCGGTTAAAATAGTGTTGTTAATGATTTTTTTTGGCGCTGTCGTGGAAACCTTCTCAGGTGGATTTGATAACTTGTGCCTAAATTCAGTAACTGTAAGGTGTATAGAGTTTTCTTATTACTATTAATCATTCATCATAAGCAGTAGTTTACACCAGGCTTTCCCCTTGAAAGTGTTTATAACATCTGATATCCTCTATCCATTGTCTCTATACAACAGTTGCTGTCCTTCAAACTGCTGATGAAGCCCTGAAGACTGTTAAGGATTAAACACTGCTGGTTCAATCTACTGATGCTATATAAGTACTGTTGTTGATTAAAGTAGTGCCCACTCAAGGACTGGTCAACTTTGAGGAAACCACTGAATGTCAAACATCAGTGCTTGACATGCAACAATGGAAGGAAGAAGCAGTAGTTTAGTTTGTCACTGTTCGGTTAAAATAGTGTTGTTAATGATATGTTTTGAAACCATTTTTGGGTTAACACTGTTTGAAACTACTGTTGATTTAAGGACAGTGTTTGAAACCAATGTTTTAAGCCAAAAGTGTTTTCAAAACAGTTTTCTAACAACACAAAGTATAATTCACTAATCTATCATTGTTTGTATCTTCAATGGTCACACAACTTGAATCGTCAAATCATAACATTGAGAGCAGCCCATTAACAAATATTACAAACTGTATTCTCTATAGAGTTTTCTTATAACTATTAATCATTCATTGAATGTTGATTTATCTATTGTAACTGATGAAAGGAGGACATCTTCCAGAAGAGTTGCTTATTACAGAAAAAGTTGATCCAGTTGGTTCTCTCATATCATTCACATAACCTGATATTTAAGGAGAGTTGTTGATGAAAGTTGTATTGGCATTGTTAATATTTTTTATAACAAATTATAACAAATTATTAAAGCCTAAATTGTATATTAAATGTAAAGTTTTAATACATACAATACAGAGACAAAACGTCATACCAACTTCGTAGACTTGACGGAACTTACAGACTAGATAACAAAAGACTGTAACATACAATACAGAGACAAAACGTCATACCACCACAAGCAATTGTGGATCTTTACTGACGGTGCACTTCGGAATGTAGCAGATATAAATGAATATAACCCCAGTGTAGCTAATTACATATCTGCCACTTGGGTTATATTCATTCATATGAATGAATATAACGCCAGTGTAGCTCTTAGATTTTCCTTGAAATTTCAGAGCTCGCTAATTACATATCTACCACTGGGGTTGTATTCATTCATATGCAATTGATCGTTTTGATCAATCACTTCCTTATGTGCACCGTATTATCTTCTAGGAGGTTGTCAAGTGTTCTCGCCTTCGTAGTTGGTGTTTTGCGTATCTTTACATCCACAGCCATTCTGTACAAAATTTTCACAAAAAACATCACAAACAAACCTGAACAAGGCAAAACAAATCAACCCTCTATTTTTTCAAAGCAAAACAAACAAAACAAACAAACATAACAAAGCAGAACAAAAACAAAACAAACAAACAGAACAAAACAGAACAGAACAAAAACAGAACAAACAAACCTGAAAAACTGAAAGCAAAATACCCAAATCAACCCATTCACAAATAAGTGATTATCATCATCATACGGCATTCAGATTATCAAAGAACTGATTATCAAAAACTATCAAAGAACTGATTATAAAAAACTGATTATCAAAAACTGATTCACAAATAACTGATTATCATCATCATCATCATGCGGCATTCAGATTATCATTATCAAAAACTGAAACCTAAATACCCAAATCAACCCTCTGTTTTTTCAAAAAAAACATTCACAAAAAACTGATTATCATCATCATCATCATCATGCGGCATTCGCAGATTATCATTATCAAAAACTGAAACAAAATACCCAAATCAACCCTCTGTTTTTTACAAAAACATCACAAATATCAAAAATATATATAGATAAGATAATGATTCAAACCTCTGTTTTCAAGATGAAGATGGATGAAGATGATGAAGCTGGATGAAGATGATGAAGATCTGTGTTGACTGTTGAGAGTTGAGAGAGATATTCGGAGATTTTTGGAGAAGTGTGATGATGATAATGATCGGTGATGATGTTAGTCATTTCATACAACTTATAACAGTCAAGTTGCATTTTTGGAGAAGTGTGATGATGACAAGGAGATTAAACTAAAAAATAATTATCCATAAGAAATTAAACTAAATAATATTTAGTAGGAGGATTATTGATGTGTGTAAAATGCAACATATAAATTACATCAAATGAGGCATAAAACTAACCCTTTTTAAGTACTAATGTTGGAAAAAGAGTGTTTTTGTCTTCCTTTTGTATTTTCAGGATTAAATGAGCTCAAATTCACAAAAGAAGCAAAAAGACAGCTAAATCTAACATAAATACAAGAAAAGGAACATAAGTGGGCTGCCCGACCCCTCAACGGCATCTTCCCAAGCAAAATAGAGAAGGCAGAAGACTGAACACGCCCCGTGCTCAGCCAGCACGGGGCCGTGCCCAAGAAGCAGCAGAAAAGACAAACCTATAGAAGCTTCTATTGCCCACCACGGGCCGTGTCCAGTGAACACGGGTGCGTGGCGAAAGTACAGCAGGCGCATTAATTGTAATTGCGAATTACAATTAATGAAGAGAGAGAGTGTCAGACAGGCACGGGGGCGTGTCCAGCGGACACGGGGCCGTGCCCAGCCTTCTGTTCAGCCTATAAATAGGAGTGCTTGGTTTCATTTCAACTCATCCCTTGGCACACCACCTCTCTCACACTTCACCCACCACCCACCACCACCAAAACACCATCATCCACCACCATCATCCATTGTCCATCATAGAGTGTGTGAGTCGTCTCGGGATCCAAGATTGATCGTAAGAGTTCTTGACAATCAAGGCCATGTTTGCCTAAGTCTCTTACATCACTTGGTGAAGACAAAGTGTCTAGTGTAATACTTTTTATTTCTAATCTTTTGCACTTTTTATTTGGTTTTGTATTAATGACTTTAATAACTAGTTACTTATGTTGAAGGTGATCTTTCCTTATCGTTTGTCCGTGGTGTCTTGGCATTATTTTACTGTCTATATAAAATAAAAGATTTTCACCATTCATATCTCCACGGTCTATATGTAGGTATGTTGGCTACCTGGTCGGGGGTTAAGGGAACGGTTTGGTAAAGGTCTTGCCATTGTTCAGCGTTTAGAGGTCCTGCAATGGACCTGGGTCAAATTTAATAGGACCTCCTTCAATGCTTCACGGTATTGGATGGCGGGGGTCCAAACTCTTTGATCCCCTCATAAGTTAACTACTATTAATACTATAACCCGGCTATTTAGGACTGTATCCTTGCTGACTCAGACTACTTAGCCGAGGGTAACGTCACCGCCAAAAGCGGGGCCTACCATAATATTGCATTAATAACTTAATTAATTATCTTCCAATAATCCACTCTTTTAGGATTGTATCCTTGCTGACTCAAACTACTGGGGTGAGGGTAACGTCACCTTCAAAAGAGGGGCCTACTACAATAACTAAGATAATCTCTTAAATATGTGCAAAAGTGCGGAAATAATCAAAGGTTACACTAGATACGAGTCGGAACCAAGTGATTCATCTTGTCTATCTGTTTTTATTTTTATTTTCAGCATTTTAGTTAGTTTTTATTTTTCTTAGTTTAAAACATTTTTCTAAACTTTTTATTTTGATTAGACGTTGAGGATAAACCGGTACTAAAAGCTCTTGTGTCCTTGGACGACCTCGGTATCTTGCCAACACTATACTACGCTCACGATGGGTGCACTTGCCCATATGTGTGTTTAGTGTTAGTAAAATATCGTGTTTTATAAATTTAAAACTTGGCTAAAAATAAGTGTTAAAGGGGCTTAAAATATATACCTAATATATATAACACTTCACACGCATCAAGTTTTTGGCGCCGTTGCCGGGGACACAAGGATTTTAAGAAAGTTAGGAATCAACGGCCTAATCATATTTTTATTTTTCTTTTTAATTTTTTAGGATTTTCTTAGTTTTTCAGCTTCTGCAGAGCTCAGCACGGGCCGTGCCCGCTGAACACGCCCCCGTGCTAAATCATTGGAACTGGCAATCCTGTTTTAAGTCAGACAGTAAGCTGAACACGGGGCCGTGCTCACTCAACACGCCCCCGTGCCCAAGATTCACTTACTGAAAACAGAACCGTTAGATCCCGACGGTTGGTAATTTCTGACATAAACATGAGTGATAGTAATTGTTTTTACTTTCGGCACTCTTATGGTACGTGGTGTCAATTATGTGGAGGCGAACATAAAGAATTAGAATGTTACTTTCTAAATTACAGGCCCCACTACCTAGACCCACCGATTCCCTATAACCTTAAGAGGGGCGAAAGTAAAAATAAGCACTATCTCTCCCTCGAATGCGCCCAGCCAGATATTCTAGGGGAAATGCTCCTTGACGAGTTATTTCAACTAGAAAAGCTAATTCTAAATTGGTTAAAAGAGCTTAGGAAGGACTTTATTGATCCGCCCCAAGATGATGACCATGAAGAAATGTTGGAACCGCATTCCGACAACCTCGTTGCTCCCAAAAATACCTTCATACCTAGCAAAGACGTGGACGATAGTCGTCCCTGTGCCGATTGTGCCGTGAAGGACTCTCCATCGACTTCGTTTGATGCATACATAGACCTGAGCGATTCGGCATACACCTTCTTTAACAAAAGCCCGGGAAAGGGTTGGACTTGTCCACCTAGAATGAAAATAGGAGTTACCCTCACCGACAACCTCTTGCGTTCTCGCCTTAGTCTAGGACAATTAAGGTATCTTAGGCACTTTGGGGTTGTTCCAACCAGTAAGGAACCACCCGATATCGACGAGATCCTTAGAAGTAACAAAACTCCATAAGACAGCCTCCAGACACGGGGCCGTGTCCAGGTCAACACGCCCCCGTGCTCATCTAAAAGATTCTCTGCTGATTTTGTCAGAATACGGACAAAATGTGTCAGGATTTCCTCTGCACACGGGGCCGTGTCCAGCCAACACGGGGCCGTGTCCAGTGCGCTGTCATTTTCTTTAAATACAGCCTGATTCCTGCTCATTTTTTACCACTTCAATAGACAGAGATTCCTGGGATCTTCACTCATACCATCCTAGGTAAGTGCTAAAAGAAGGTTCCCAAGGACCATCTTGTCCCTTCCACTTTTATTCATTTCCTCTTCTTTCAAAATTTTTTAACATTTCCTCCATGGAAGCTTGGAAGTCCCATGATTCCAATCCTCTATGTGAAGTTTGTAAGATTATTTGCTAAGGATTCTTGTTTAAAGTCAGTTGTATAACTTTATTTTAAATTATCTGAGCTTAAAACCCAGCTAAAAATCATGAAAATAATTTAAAACTCCAAGACTCCTTAGCCTAAAATCCTGCAGACAAATGGACACGGGGCCGTGCTCAGCGAGCACGCGGCCGTGTCCGAGGCACTGTTTTGTAAAAATTTAGCTTTCTTCGGTTTCTTTCACAGAAAATGGCAAGCAGAACAAGCGGATCATCTTCAAGAAGTAACCGACAAGGGAGGAGATCATCGACAGCAGAAGACTCTCTTATAAACTATGTTTACGCCCTAAGGGAGGCTATTGACGAAATGACGGGAGTGGAGGAAGCATTGGTCGACCGTATCAACCATCTAACAGTAGGGCTGGAGGGCTGTCTCCGAGAGGTAAACCTCTTGCACCAGAGGTTAAACCTTCTCGCCTCCTCGCCTTTGGTACCTATAATAACCCAAAGGGCGTGGAACGTGGTGCCCGAAGTCATCATTCCGGCCGAATGGTACACCATGCACCAAGAGCCTCCGCAAAGAGTGGTACAAGGAGTCCCGGTGAATGTTCCCCCTCAGCCACCAGTTGCTGAGGAAAATGAAGCCGCATTCTTCCTTCCTAGGGAGATCGAAGAATGGCTTTAAACAACGTTTAGGGAAGGAATCCTTCGGCTAAAAGTCCTACTATATCGGGAAACTATTCTCGAAATTTTCTTAAAATAGTAGAACTCTTTATGATAACCTCGTGTACCTCCTGACCTATTTAGTTAAGTTTTTGTTTTATCTTATTTTAGGAATATTATGTAAGGTCTCTCTATGAGTGCAATGAAATGATGGTTTTTAAAGTTTGGATGGTTCATAATGAATAAAACACACTCATGGTGGTAAGGGATAAAAAGGTGGAACGAGAAAAATGACCTCATGCACAAGAACAAGGCAACCCGGCATCAATCTCTCCATTACAGAAGGTTCAACACGGGCCGTGTCCAACCAACACGGCCCCGTGCTGAACCCCCTGCAGAAAAATGCCCAGTTCAGGTAACTGGACACGGGCCGTGTTCACCAGACACGCCCCCGTGTCCAGGCTTCTGTTTCTTTTCTTTAATTTTTGTTACTGGCACCTGAACACGGGGCCGTGTCCGGTCCCCACGGGGTCGTGTCTAGACTGCCAGTAACATAAATCTTTGCTTTTAACACCATTTTACACATCTAATCAACCTAAAAATTTATTTTTGGGACACATTGAGGACAATGTGTAATTTAAGTGTGGGGGGGATGCTAAAACCTTGAAATTTTGCAAGTCCTAATAACAAGCCTTACACAAAACTCTATTGGAACCGCTAAACTCCCCAAATTTTTTCAAAAATTTTCATTTTTTTACTTGTCTAAAGTTTAAGTTAGGAAGCATAAGATTAATAAGGTTATATTTTTACAAGTTTACAACCGAGAGCGTCGTGATAACAAGAACCAACATAAGAAAATTATGAAACGGCATGACAAGCTTAATTAAAATTTGATTATATATACTTGATCATATAAAAACTCATTCCCACAAAAGTGAGTTTTGAGCCTTTATTGAGCATACAAATTTACATCTTTAGACTAAATGCTCATTTTTCGTTTCTTGTGTGAATAGCCGCTTGGTTCTTACGACTCTAGAACTTGCCATGACGATACATTCCCGGTCCTTATCAACTTAAACCCGAGTAAGTAAATGATAGAGGCATTAGGACTAACCCTTTTTTTCTTCTACACCATTATTTTTCTTTTTTTTTTTACCACCTACCCAAAATCCCCCTAGTTAGCCCCTTTGAGCCTAAACCTTTTCATTTCATAACCCAAACCAAACACCCTTTTACCCACCAATTTTTTTTTTTTTTTAACCCTTTGTTTTAGTAACAAGTTCGGTTTTTTTTTTCGTATGATCGTTGAAAAAAAAAATGTGTTGATGATGAAGCAAAAGAAAATAAACAAACAAGTTCATCAAAAATAACTTTGTTTGAATAATAGCTTCATCAAAATAAAAAGTTACAAAAATAGAAAATCCTACGAAAACCGACACTTGTTACGCTTTTTCACCCTTTTTCTACTAACCACTAACCCAACCACCTACCTTTAACCCAAGCCTAACCCTTCACCCGCAAAGTCCTCTTGATATTTACAAAGGTATAAAAGTTAAAAAGGAGGAGGATTGATTGCTTGGCAAGCCTATGGTAGGAATAAGTTCCATGCCGCTCTCGAGTGATTCACTAAAAATACACCTTCGGCCGAGTGTGAGTGATTTCTCCCGTGAGGTATGTGAACTTGTGTATAAATGGAATTTTAAAAAGGCATGTTATGCCCAAATAAGTAATTTCTCCTATGAAACGTTCTAAACAAATCATAACGAATAGGATTGTAAATAGATAAAAATAAAACCCAAAAAGATCTTGGATTCCCAACACTCTATGACAAGCCCAAAACCTTCTCTTCTACCCATTCCATTTGGGAGTGTAAGCCACATATTAAAGAGTTTTGCTTGAGGACAAGCAAAAGTTCAAGTGTGGGGGTATTTGATGTGTGTAAAATGCAACATATAAATTACATCAAATGAGGCATAAAACTAACCCTTTTTAAGTACTAATGTTGGAAAAAGAGTGTTTTTGTCTTCCTTTTGTATTTTCAGGATTAAATGAGCTCAAATTCACAAAAGAAGCAAAAAGACAGCTAAATCTAACATAAATACAAGAAAAGGAACATAAGTGGGCTGCCCGACCCCTCAACGGCATCTTCCCAAGCAAAATAGAGAAGGCAGAAGACTGAACACGCCCCGTGCTCAACCAGCACGGGGCCGTGCCCAAGAAGCAGCAGAAAAGACAAACCTATAGAAGCTTCTATTACCCACCACGGGCCGTGTCCAGTGAACACGGGTGCGTGGCGAAAGTACAGCAGGCGCATTAATTGTAATTGCGAATTACAATTAATGAAGAGAGAGAGTGTCAGACAGGCACGGGGGCGTGTCCAGCGGACACGGGGCCGTGCCCAGCCTTCTGTTCAGCCTATAAATAGGAGTGCTTGGTTTCATTTCAACTCATCCCTTGGCACACCACCTCTCTCACACTTCACCCACCACCCACCACCACCATAACACCATCATCCATTGTCCATCATAGAGTGTGTGAGTCGTCTCGGGATCCAAGATTGATCGTAAGAGTTCTTGACAATCAAGGCCATGTTTGCCTAAGTCTCTTACATCACTTGGTGAAGACAAAGTGTCTAGTGTAATACTTTTTATTTCTAATCTTTTGCACTTTTTATTTGGTTTTGTATTAATGACTTTAATAACTAGTTACTTATGTTGAAGGTGATCTTTCCTTATCGTTTTTCCGTGGTGTCTTGGCATTATTTTACTGTCTATATAAAATAAAAGATTTTCACCATTCATATCTCCACGGTCTATATGGAGGTATGTTGGCTACCTGGTCGGGGGTTAAGGGAACGGTTTGGTAAAGGTCTTGCCATTGTTCAGCGTTTAGAGGTCCTGCAATGGACCTGGGTCAAATTTAGTAGGACCTCCTTCAATGCTTCACGGTATTGGATGGCGGGGGTCCAAACTCTTTGATCCCCTCATAAGTTAACTACTATTAATACTATAACCCGGCTATTTAGGACTGTATCCTTGCTGACTCAGACTACTTAGCCGAGGGTAACGTCACCGCCAAAAGCGGGGCCTACCATAATATTGCATTAATAACTTAATTAATTATCTTCCAATAATCCACCATTTTAGGATTGTATCCTTGCTGACTCAAACTACTGGGGTGAGGGTAACGTCACCTTCAAAAGAGGGGCCTACTACAATAACTAAGATAATCTCTTAAATATGTGCAAAAGTGCAGAAATAATCAAAGGTTACACTAGATACGAGTCGGAACCAAGTGATTCATCTTGTCTATCTGTTTTTATTTTTATTTTCAGCATTTTAGTTAGTTTTTATTTTTCTTAGTTTAAAACATTTTTCTAAACTTTTTATTTTGATTAGACGTTGAGGATAAACCGGTACTAAAAGCTCTTGTGTCCTTGGACGACCTCGGTATCTTGCCAACACTATACTACGCTCACGATGGGTGCACTTGCCCATATGTGTGTTTAGTGTTAGTAAAATATCGTGTTTTATAAATTTAAAACTTGGCTAAAAATAAGTGTTAAAGGGGCTTAAAATATACACCTAATATATATACCACTTCACACGCATCAATTATATATAAATTAATTAGAAAATATTAAACTAAAATAATACTTATCTATAAAACATGGTCTAATATAGTATAAATAGAACTAAAGACCAAAATTTAAATGATATATTATAATCTGATGTAAATCTGCCTATGTTACGGGTATTAAGGGATAAGGGTATTAAGGAATATTAAGGGATATTAAGGGATAAGGGTATTAAGGACATTTCATACATGTCTTTAACAAATCTAATCCATATTTGATAGAAGGGTTTTAACGGGCCTACAAAATCTAATCCATTAGTAAGCTTAATTGGATCAAATATAAGGGGCTTTATTGAACTGTTTAATAACATTTGGTTATTTGAATTAGGTCAGACTTTAATTATTAGACAATATAGAATTAGGTAATGCTTTCAGTTTAGACAAGAAATTTTGAGTTAGTTAGCTAATTTCTATATCAAACATGAACTAAATACAAACAATTTAAATGATGTATTATAATCTATTTCGATGGTTATTAAAACTACCCGTGTGGTCACACATACTGTCTTCAACATTACTTTATAAAGATATAGAAATAAAGACCAAAATTTAAATGATATATTATAATCTGTTTTTTAGTATTTGATTTCGATTATTACTAAACCTACCCGTGTGGTTACACGGGTACTACACCTAGTATATATTTATAGGAGAATGATCCATTAGGAACCACCCTTTATTGCGAGAACCAATGTGAACACAACAAAAAATACCTAAAAATAGCTAAAAAACACAAAAAATAATTAATATTTTTTATAAAAAAAATCGCTACTTTTAGTAGCAAAAAAAAATTGTTTTTAAAAAAAAAATTTTAGCTAATAAAAGTAGCGATTTTAGTGTAAAAAATATTAAAAAAAATTTATGTGTGTTTTTTTTTAATTTTTTTAGGTTTTTTGGGGGTTTAGTTTTTAGCATTTTAGCTTGGGAGGATGGGGGTTTAGGTTTTTTTTGGGGGGGGGGGGGGTGTGGGTTAGGTTTTTTTAGCTATTTTAGATTGTGTTCACATTGGTTCTCGCGGTTCTCGCAATAAAGGTGGTTCTCGCATGAACCTTACCCTATATATATATATATATATATGGTGGGAGTTGGCTACAAAGTCCATTTTTCCTACAAAGCGTAAACAGTCATAAAACATCATAATGTCAAGCATAAAACACACTTAAAACCCACAAATAACAAAATGAAGATTACTAAAACGTCATATTTGTGGGTTTTGTGTTGTGTTTTGGATGATAAGGCTTTGATTATCGAATAACTAACATTAGTGTGTTTTATGTTGATTCTCATGTTGTGTTTTTTATTCATAGTTCTACGATGATGTGGTTGAAGTTTTTATGGACTATTAGGGTTTGGATATTGTGTTTTAGTGATCTTCACTATGTTATTTGTGGGTTTTGAGTGTGTTTTATGGCTGAAATTGTGGTGTTTTATGACTTTGTGCACTTTGTAGGAAAAATGGATATATATATATATATATATATATATATATATATATATATATATAAGTACTTGTTGATCCGAGCTCTAGCGAACCCGACCCGATTTGTATTTCATACGACAACTTACTCATTAATTCCACTGCATCATATTAAATAATTATATACAATAGATTGTATTTAACTGATTATCTCAAGCAAGCTGTTTGGCAACTTCTGAATGGTTAAGCCAGTATAATGCTTAACCATTCAGAGGCAAATGGTTGACCAGCTCAGATTAGATGTATTAACCATTTAGACTCAGTATAATGCTTAACCATTCTGAGGCAAATGTCTCAGACATCTACTCGCGAAACAAACAGTCTGAACCATTAAGTACTGAAGCAGTAAAAGGTCTGAACCATTAAGAGGCTTGTTAAAAGCTAAACAAAGAGCCCTTAGGGGCTGTTTAGCAACTTCTGAATGGGTAAGTGCTAAACCAGTAAGAGGTCTGAACCATTAAGTGCTGAACTAATAAGAGGTCTGAACCATTAAGAGGCAGTATAATGCTTAATCGTTCATATGCAAATGTCTGACCAATTAAGATAAGAGGTTTAGCATTAAGACTCAGTATAATGGTTAACCATTTAGAGGCAAATGTCTGAATCGCAAAACAAACAGTCTGAACCATTAAGAGCTAAACAAACAACTTGTTACTCATTAATTCCACGGCATCATATTAATTTAATTATATATTAAATTAAAACTAGGGCTGTCCAAAAAGCTCACGACTCGGAGCTCGCTCGGATTTAGCTCGGAAAAAGCTCGATCGATATGGCTCGGTTTGAAAGTGAGCCGAACCGGCTCGGCTCGGTTAGAAAGTGAGCCTAGCCTAGTATGAACCCTTCAAAGCACAAAGTGAATGAGATAATGGTCTTACTAACATATCCAAGCAACTGGCTCTTCTTACAAAATAATATAACAAATCTTTTAAAGATCATATCCTGGTTCAAGCACTAGATGATATGATGTGTGACGAGTTAGATTCTGTTGTCTCTAAAAAATATACCTGCGGTGATACTTTGCAAACCATATCTTACTAGATTGTTGCATAGCCGCGCGTTGCGGCGACGACATCTTAGTTGTTTATAGATGGCGACATGTTATGTGATGCATTCATCATATAAGGTGTTTCGATGTTTCCGATCTAACTCAGTGTAACCTATATAAGCATTGCGAGCATTTGCGGCTACGGTGTACGATGATGACATTAATGTGTGGTGTCTGCACGTGACATTATGCGTTTTTTACTTTGTCACCCTCGTTACGTTTGTGACTTTAACGTGATTAGACATAGATAAAAAGAGTATGTTTCGTTCGTTGCGGTGTAGAGTCGTGAAAGTAATTTAGATAGCGATGTAAAGTCTTAAAAGTAATTTAGGCATTAACGTGGTTAGACATAAATAAAAAAAGGATAATAATCCGTCGGACATTGCAGTGTCAAGTTAAAGACGATGTAACTTACCTAAAGAATAAGAGGTGTAGGTTTCAATTTAGAAAATGCAGAGACCAACCTTTGTTTTTATGATATATTAAATAAATAAATTTATTTATAATTATGTGTAACTAATTAGTTTTAGCAAGTCAAATATGAGTATTATATCTCGAGAAAAAGATTATAGTTAAAGGAAAGTATCATCACATGAACGGGCCATGTATCAAACTGCTGACCTCATCTTTATAATGTGACACGCTAACCACCAAAGCACATTGCCATTTTGTTTTTTGTTTACACAAAGATCAGTTATATATAAACAAAGGCGGTGGCTGTGGCCACCGACCTTTTGTTTTAATATTATACTAGGTTTTTACCCGTGCCGCGCGTTGCGGCGGTAACGTCACGTTTGTGACTTCATTACACGTGTTGCGATGATGACACTAACGTGTTGTGCCCACGCGTGACGTGACACGTTTTTTTACTTTATTACACACGTACGTTAGTGATATTAACATGATTAGACATAGGTAGAAAGAGTATAATGTCTCACACATTACGGTGTAAAATCGTAAAAGTTATTTAACAAAAGAATTAAAAAAGATGATATGTGAAGTTATTAAGTAAAAGTAACGGGAGATCAAAGTTGTTAAATACCAAAAGTTAGGAATCAATGTATCACTTACCAAAAGATTGAGGACGCATATCAAACACAGAGGCCAATGTGACCTTTGTGTTTAATATATATTAGGATTTAACATGTGCTAAACCGAATTGTTTATGCTTCGATTACTTTGGATCTGATCGTTTAGACCGGATTTTAAAAGCGCATAATGTTACAAATAAATTTTTAAAAAAATTATAGAGAATACTCCTAAGTAGTTTTTTAACATTAAACTTAAAAATATTATACAATAGTAATATTATGTATCATGTCATGTCTACTTGTTTTTTTAAGAAAATAATTTTACTTGAGATAATAAGAAAATTAAAAATAGAATGTGGTATGGGGAAACGGGGACTGGAGACAGAAGTAAGTTAAAAGAAATAAGAAGAAAAAGCTAAAGAAATTTGACTGTGAGAAGTGAAAACACAGTTTTCTGAGATCCACCGTCTCCTCCGTCAAGTCGCTGCCTCATTCCTTCGTATTGCTGCCGCATGCCTCCCTCAACACCACCAACACTCTCCTCGATCTCACCTTCTTCCGATCTCTCTCTAAACTCTCTCAGGCAACGAAATAGTTCACCGCCGGCGAGGCGGTGACCAAACCCTCCATGTTTCCTTAGCTCTGATTTCTGTTTTTCCGGCAACCGGCGTTTAAGATATCCTAACCATTTCCGACTGTTTAAGGTCACCACAGTCTCGATCTACCATTGCATGTGGTTTTCTCAACCACATCTGTTGCGGCTAGGGTTTCAAGGTAAGGTTCTAGATCTCTTTATTTGTTTTTCCACCTACATTTTTTGTTGTTTTTGGCGTTTGACATTTCCGTTGTCTTATGCTAGCAGCAATGATGGAGCAGTTATACTGTTAGCACGGTGGTTTCAAGTGTGTTTTGGCATTTGCAGTGGATTCGGGCAGGACCGTCAAGATATCCTCGGATATGTGTTAGTTAGTGACCGGCAAGATCTCTTATTCTGGTCGTCAACAACTCAATGCCAACGAAGGACATCATTGTAATTTCATAAGAAAGGGCAATATTGTAATTTGGTCGGTCACCGACCTTTCATTTTAAGATTATATAAATAAGGGGAAAGATCTTGTACTAATAATCTTAACATACTAAACATACAAATTGAAGGAAAAGTTAAAAAGACAAGGTGGCATTTTTGTAATTATCAATAACTATCAAAGTTATCCTACAAATGTATCTAAAAAACCTAACCCCCCTCCCCCTCCCCCCCCCACCCACCCAAGCTAAAATGCTAAAAAAAAAAAAAAAAAAAAAAAAAAACACACGAAATATTTTTTTTTAAATATTTTTTATAAAAAAATCGCTACATATTTGCGTGCAAAACGCATTAAAAAATGTAGCGATTTTTTATTAAAAAAATATTAAAAAATGTAGCGATTTTTTATAAAAAATATTAAAAAAAATTTATAAAAAATATTAATTTTTTTTTTTTTTGTGTTTTTTAGGTATTTTTGATTGAGTTCACATTTGTATAGTAACTTTGATAGTTGGTGGTAATTACAAAAATATCACCTTATCTTTTTGACTTTTACTTCAATTTGTATGTTTAGTAGGTTAAGTTTATTTGTATTTGATCTTTTGGCATATAAATAAATAAATTTATTTGGGCTAGGTATCTCGACATGCCACAAGCACATCCATGAAGCCTGTGTTGAAATTATAACATTTCTAATGCCCCAAATTCCTCCAATGGCCTGATAAGGAACGTCTTGAACAAATCAAAACTGAATTTGAGTCGATCACAGGCATACCCAACGTTTCCGGGTCAGTATACAACGGTCCGTGGCGTGGTTGACTCACAAGGCTGGACTCATTTTTATTACATATTTCATTGAAAAACACCAAAACCTGGTTGAGATCATATTCTAGTTATCATATTTAGACAAGTTCACTACAAGAAACATGAGCGTTAGTGGCGACATCAAGAATGTCGTCGCTAATGCACTCACACAAGGGTTAGCCTATGTGAATGTGATTAAGCACCATTGTTGCTTGCTGTTCAGTTTGTTGTTCAACTCGTAAGCGTAGTTAGAAGCTGGATGAAGATTTTTGGACCGATTTACAAGGTTTTGTTCAAACATAATCTCTAATTTGGTTATGGTAGCTGATTTAGGGTTTGCGAATTGCTTCTTTTAAACGAGTTTGAAGGTTTGTTTTGTTCCCATTTTGTTTTGATTATATCGTTTGGGCCCCCAAATGCTAGAAATTATTTGTTCAGGGGTACAGTCTTGCCCTCAAAGACACTCTCAATGGGCTGTACAATGCTCTCTCTCACTAGTGTATCTCTTCAATTTGGATTTAATTGTTATGCTTTGATTTGTTTCAGTCCGATGCACTTCGTGAGAGATTCGGTGCAAACAAGAACGTGGTTAGTTTCTCTTTCATTTTGTTACTTTTTTGTTATGATTGTGTTTACTATGCTTACTGTGAAATTAGGATTTGACTTGTTCATAATTATAGGGGTTACAGGGTAACATGAATGCAACTGAAAATATAGGCACTTCCACATATGTCGAATGTGTTGGTAAGTTAACTTTTTCATTTTTTTCCTTCAGTTGAGAGGATCTTCTGATTTACTGTTTTGTTGGTGTGCTTCTGTGACAATTTATTAGCTCCCAACTCTGGAAAACTTGGCAATAGTGTTGATGGTTTTGAAAACATGACAATTTTATCAGATGAGCTATGGGAGTTTTGTGGTCTATGACGTAGTGTGTTAATTAACTGGTCTATGACTTAGCAGCGACTTTTGGCACCTTTAGCGGTGACAAATGTCGCCGCTAAAACTCTGTTTCCCT
>JARYGA010039965.1:0-51436 GCA_030545235.1 Helianthus tuberosus
CGACACATCTCTTGATCTAACTCTCGAACGAAACCCTAACAATGGTTACATGAAAAGACACAAAACACAAAGGATTAGTATAAATAACAGGAAATCATGAAACTATTTCAACTAAAAAAAAGAAGAACAAACATTTTGATGAAGTAATCGATGAACAAAAGATGATTTTATGGTGGCGTCTGGAAGAAGATTAAGGTTTGTGAAATTTGAATTTGAATCGCCTGAATATAGTGAGAGAAAGAACCCTGGGCGTTTGTAAACAAAGATAGTGAGAAGAGAGGTTATATAAGGAAAATGGGATGGCACTGTTGGGTGGGAAAAGAGAACTGAGGATGCCCTAATCAAGTGACACGTGGCCCCAAATAACTTTCATTTATTATATATAACAGATTGAATGCAATTGAAGCCCTTCATCAACAGAATTGAATGTCATGGTTTCAATGTCGTGCAGTTACACCAAAAGCCTCACGAACAAAACGCTTATTTTTTACACTTTTCTTCTTCATCGCCCCTCATCAATTGAAAATCATCAGTTACAAAATGCCACGATTGGAAAAACTGAATCGTCCTTTGCTTTACACTGCTCCTACAATCGCCATTAAATACCTTGATTTCGACATTTAATCCATTTCATTACGTTCATTCCCCTCTGTTTCCATCGCATCCTTTGTTAAGAACCACTCAATGGAGATCAGCGCTCACAATTGGGTCTGCATAGGCAGTGCCGACTATGGTATGTGGTGGCTATGGTCGGCGGTACTCGGTGGCAGGGGACTGCACCTGGTCTGCTAAGGTTTTCTGTTGCTGCCTTTACTTGGTTCTTATGATTTTAAGATGTCCGTAGGGTTAAGGTTGTGAATTTAAGCATGGGTGTTGTTGTTCTGAATTCTGATACACTTTTCGTCTTCTGAAACTTCTATTTTATGTTCCATTAGTTTATTGTGGTTCTATATGTATTGATAATACCCTCTTTTATCATCTTATACTGGTAGGTAATGAACCCCTCTATTTAGGGCTTCTGTTGAATTATTCTGCTTTGCAGTGTTTGTCGCTCCTCGTCGTGCTCGCTGGTTAATTCAGGATCAGGGCTTCTAAAATTGGTAAGTTCAGGTCTATGACTTCAAGAGGGTGTTCATTTTAGGTATTTTATTGAATTGATTCTGCTTTGTTGTGTTTGCCACTGATGTAATGTGTTTTGCTTTAAGTCGTCGCCATGCTTGCCGATTAATTCAGGTTCAGGAACAAAGTACTGGATGAAATAGGTTACAATCAGGAGACTTCAGAGAGAGAGAACTGGAGTTAACAGTGCCAATGTGGGCATCATTGCCGAACAGGTGATCTCACTAACCGTTTCCAATCTAGACGTATCATTTTTTTAGTACATATACCCTGACAAACTTTATTAAAAAAATGATAGAATATATATATAAACTACTTTGGGCACAAAATTTCTTTCAAGTTTGCCACAAGTTTCATGACATTAAAATTTCTTTCAGTATCCACTTAACTTTGTCTATGTTAATAAATTGATTATTTACTTTAAGGTCTCCAACGTCAACTCATCGTACGCGTTCGTCACGATTGAGTAATTCGTTGTCGACAACTCATCGTATGTGTGTGTTCTAGATCGTCCTCAGATCTCCTTCTATGTTAATTGGAATAAGTGTGTTTTGAATTATTGTTAACCGTCTTATCTTGTATTGTAATGATCCTGAGCAGTCGCTTGAACGGACTCTTGAACACAGATATGGTATCCCGTCCAAAAATGATTGATCCGCTCTGGAAGAATGGTATGCTTTCTCAATTTACGATATTATCTATCCTAAATATAAAGGATCCTATATGTGTTTCAATTTCTTCTGTTAAACATGAAATTATGTATTTTTTGTCATTTATTTTTCACTTAGAGATAATTTTAGCATCCATTGTATGATTGAAGATGCTTTCAAAACAATACTCAAAGATGATGGATGGAGGCTTTTCTATTGTGCTATAAGATCGGTGGCTGAAATGATCGCGGAGAAGAAACAAAAGTCAAAACTAACACTTCTGAAGGTAGAAAACATCTTAGTAGTGTGAGGGTTATACAAAGGAACCTTGTTTACATTGTGGGATTACCTCTTAATTTAGGAGATGAAGATGTAATCTCTTTATTCTTACAAACTTAATTTTATGTGTCTTTCTGGAGTTTTCGTAACCTAATTCATGTTCTATGAGTCATCCTCTGCAGCGGAAAGAATATTTTGGTCAGTATGGGGAAGTGCTAAAAGTTTCTATATCTCGGACAGCAGCTTGTGCCATTTAGCATTTTGCAAACAATACTTGTAGCTTGTAAGTTTAATGTTCCTAATTGATCCTATGTTTGACATTTTTTTATTTCAGTTGGTATAACCAACACTTATATCTATGATACTTACTCAAAGGAGGATGGGGCGGTGCGAACAATCAGTACATGGGTTTTTTTTGGAGGGTAGACCTTTGAGGTTAGAACATAATGATAGAAACATAGAGTTTTTGAAAATTTTTAAATTTAATTTAAATATAGATATGTCAGCACTAAACATGTATGGTAAATGCGCTATGATATAATCAATTCCCGCAAGGTGTTCGTTGAAATGCTTGTGAAGAATGTTGTCACATGGAATGCAATGATTAGTGCATACATGAGGGACGAAGCTACAGAGATCACGTTATGCTTGTTTGAAAAGATGTCTGTTTTAACATCTTTTAAGGATTGTAGGGTATGCCAAAACAAAAGATATTGAGATGGCTATGTGTCTTTTGACCAAGTTCCGTTGTCTCTGAAAAATGTGGTTACTTGGTAGCATTATGGTTGATGGGTACGGGCAGATGAAGGCTGCGAAGGATATGTTTGAGGTTATACCAGAACGGAGTTTTTTTGTTTGGTCATTGATGGTTTTGGGGTATTTTAAGAAAGGTGATGTGGAATAAGGCAAAACCATATTTGATATAATTTGGTGAATTCAGGATCGATACATCTGCGAAAATGCAACCAAATGGGTTTGAACCAGATGAGGTCTCGCATGTTGGGGTCGTTAGATACAAGTAAAAAACTTCATAGCATGATTATTCAAAAAAGAATCAAGCTTAATCAGTTCAGTTATTTGTAAATGGTTTAGTCGACATGTATGCGAATTGTGGCGATTAACCAGTGCAAGATTAATATTTGGTAGTGGGTCAGAAAGTGAAAAGAATGATCCATGTTGGAATGCTATGGTCTCATGCTTTTCCATCCACGACCATTGTCAAGTCCCCATCAAATGCCCTCATTTGAACTGTAGATATTACTTTTTTTTTACCCCTGAGTGCAAATCATTTTTTTCGGTTGCCCCTTATGTATTATTACACGATGCCCTAAAAATGCTAGCCACTGATAAATTCCACTGCTCGTTTTTTGATTGCTTGGTTTGGCTTGATCCTTGTGACTCAAACCAATCAGATAATAATTATGTGGAGTGCCCTGTGTCAACTGTCAATGATTTATATGTTTGCAATGTGGGGTCCCTTGGCATTCATCTGAGTTGTGACCAGTTTCAGGATTGCCTGCCATAGAGGCGGGTGTGGAAAACAGAAAATGCAGGCGTTGCAAGATGTGCGAAAGGATGATCAAATCAACGTGTGCTGGTAGGATTACAGAAACAATATTGTTTTATGCATTTATTTTGAACATTTGTAACTTTCAACCCGTTATCTTTCTTGCTGTTGTGTAGGTGCGGGCATGAGTTCTGTTATTCTAATGGTGTTGAATACGTTGATGGCGAACAGGCATGCAGATGTGTGTCATCGGATACTGCCGCAGGAGAAGAAAATAACGCTTTTACTTTGGTTCCAGCCCTGCACTAGAGGAATGGACATGGGACTCATGTGATTTACTTACAAATGTGATGGATGCTTACCCGTATCAACTGTAGTCCCCCAATCCCCATGCGAATACTCGGGCTTCTTGTATCTTGAAAACACCATGAAAGACCTCCATCACCTTCCATGGCTCGAGAGGTTATTCTTTGACCTTAAAAGTAGAAAAATCTGTACCAAATACTCAAACGGTAAAACGTTTGGTAATTTAAGTAAAAATCATGTTCTCTTTGTATAAAATGTAGCTTTCTTCTTACAATATATGCTTGAAAATACATGTATTCATATCAGTGAACACTGCATAAACAACGTTATCAGTGCTTCCACACCCCTAATTGTTTGAACTCTAAAACTCTATCAACAGGTTATCTACATTCGTCACTCTAGCGTATACTTCTCAAGCTGCTAGATCTTCAAGACAAGGTATGTGTTTATCTTATGGATATTTCTTTGGGTCTTTCCTCCCAACCAGAGGTTTACTTACACATGAGTTGACTGACGTCCGGTCAAATAATCGGTCTAAAGTTTCCAAAGTGTATTTTCAATGTGAAAACTCAAACTGTTGATAGAGGTGATCTTGCCTGACCAACCTCCGTACTAAAAGTGGTTTGAGCACAGGGTGGAAGACGCCGTAGGAGTGAAGCTAATGTTGCAAAACCCGAATCTCTGATGCAGAAAAAGGGCACCAAATAACTCTGATGCAGAAAAGGGCACTGAGAACTCTGATTGACCAACTTCTACACAGTACCGAAATGACATGCAGAATATTATTCTTGGATTCAGTGACAAACCAAGATGAGGGCAAGCTAATACCAAACACACATATTATTTTTTATTATTATGATTGGTTACATGAAGTTAAGGATGTTGGAAATATTGATTTGTGCATGATGAAATGAAGGTCATCTTTAAAGATTACTGATGTGTACAGTTTCTTTGTATTGGTGTGATGAATATTGATTGGTATGACCATAATTTATGGTAGTAAGATTTTGGATGCATTTTTCTTTCTTTCCAAGAAATTAATTCATACCGGAAAATTTCATATGCTAAAGTACTTTCTTTTTAGCTAGATATCCTATATTTTCAATCTCAACTCTCAGTAGCCT
Organism: Helianthus tuberosus; assembly: GCA_030545235.1. Taxonomy (NCBI): domain Eukaryota; kingdom Viridiplantae; phylum Streptophyta; class Magnoliopsida; order Asterales; family Asteraceae; genus Helianthus; species Helianthus tuberosus. The sequence goes on from JARYGA010039965.1 coordinate 4,986, forward strand.
AGGTTTCTATTTCAAGACAGAAAAAGGATCGAGTTGGAGGTCGAGATCGACCGGAGCAGTCTTAGAGGTTTTGGCAGTAACTTGTTATTATTCAAAACATCTAAAAAACCAAGTCTTCTCATTCACGTGAATGACTTTGTGAGTTCCAAAAGAATGTTAGATTCCTTCATTTTGTTGTCATTTTCATTGTTGTAAAATAACAATTTCATTTTAGTTATAAAAAATAAAGATGTGTGTTTGGTAACGGGTTTCAAGAACTATTCCATTGTGTTTATCATTATATTTATTTATATATAAGAAATCCAAGTTATTTGATATTTGAAATAAATATACAATCTATATTTATTTTTATAAAAGAATCGTCGAAATTTCGAAGTTTAGAATAAATATAATAACGATATTTATTGTCGTAAATAATATCTGAATCGTCGTTTTTCTAAGTTGTAAAGTGCCGTCAAGAAAAATTATTTGAATCCGACAGTTTTATTTTATGATAAAACGCTTTGTATTTACGGATTTTCTCGAAAAACGGGCAGAGTTTCCTCTGTTTTTGGACGCCCCGACAACACAAGTTGTCGTTATCATATCAAAATTCAACAATTATTCAATTATCAATATATAATTTTTGTAAGAACGACAAAAATGTAAACTAAACACTAATTCGAATCGGTTCGAGCTCGTTTCACGAAGTTAATATAAACTTATAATTAGCGTAAATAATTATTTCGCGTCACTAAATTTTCTTTACCAAATCTCGTGTCGAAACGCTTACTGAGTTGACCGGCTGAGTTGACCCGCTGAGTTGACAGAGTCAACCGGGTTGACCCGCTGAGTTGACTCGATGCGTTGACTGAGTTGACTCGGCTGACCGAGTTAGACCGAGTTGACTCGGTTTGACCGAGCTTGACCGAGTCAACCCGAACCGCTTCACATCTGACCCGAGCCGGCTGACTCAAACCAAACCGTCGGCTTCCATCGACCCAAGCCGACTGACCAGTTGACCAACTTGATTGTTGACCCGAGTTGTTGTCCCGAACCACACCCGAACCGAATCCAATCCCGTAACTGAGCCGGAGTTAAGCCGAAACATAACCACAGTTGACCCGAGCCATGCTGAGCCGAGACCCGAGACACCACCACATCGTGAACCCGTCAGAGAACAATAGCACCGCCGCCGCCCCGCCGATGGCGGATCATCGCCGGAAACGGCATCCCGCCGTTTCTCTCTCTCTCCAGTCTCGATCTTTCTCTCTGTCTCGTCCACGCTGTTGCCCTCCTCTCTCAGTTCCGTCGTCGCACCACCACCAGACGGTGGTGGTAGTGGTCGTTCTTCAGCGATTAAACAGGGGGGGTACTACTGGAGTGTGTGAAGAGATGAGGGGTGTGGGGGTGTCGGAGCACCTGGCCAGCAAACTCGCCGGAGCGTCGGCTCCGGTTGTCGGTTTAAAAGGGGAAATAGAGAAGGGGGTGTGTGGTGTGGGAGCTCCTTGCCGGCACATACGAGTCACCGGAGCTTGGTCGGATCTCCGGCTCCGGTCGCCGGAGATGATATCAAGAGAGAAAAGGCATTGGAGCTTGAGAGGGTGTTTTAGGGGGGATGTACGCGCCGTCACGCGTCCAAAGGGAGCCGCCGGAAAACGGCACCACCACCGCCGCAGGCGGCGGCGCCGCCATCACCTCCGCCGTCGCCGGTCATCTCCGGCCGGAACCTTGCCGGTCCGGTGGCCGGTGTATCATCTAGTGAGAGAGAGAGAGAGCTAGAGAGAGTTTGTGGATGTGTGTGTGTTACTGATTTGTTGTGAAATGAAGGGAAATGGGGTGAAGACCCTTTTTATAGTAAGGGTTTGTTAATGGGCTTTGGGCTTGGGCCCAAGGCCTACAGGCCCAAATCTCACGTTTTAAGTGGCTCGTTAAATCCTACAAATCCGTCTTCGAAGCCCGAAACCACCATAACATAGTAAAATAAAATTTTAGATTTAAAAACGTGTAAAATAGTGCCGGTAGATGTCGTTTGCGCGTTCGTTCATCGTAAAGTCGTGGGATTTTCGTCGTTTTAGACCGTTTTTCGATCCGGTTTTGGCTACGGTAGTTAAAATTTAATTACCAACTAAATATATCGTAGAAATTTAATATTTGAAGGCGTTGTCAGTATTTTGTTCGGTTCCTGTTTATTACCGTTAAAATTCCAGCAGTTTCTTCGCAGACCGTTATACGCGCACTGTAAGGTCGAAGAGGCGTTCCTAGGCACTCCAAAGGCCTAATTAAGTTAATCTACGTCTTAAACACTATTTATTACCGCGTTAATCGCCTGTTAATCACGTAATTAAGGGCGTAAAATATCGGTTGCAAGAAGAATTCAAAATGAGATGGATGTCAACTACCACGATGAACCCCAGGCCCGTCGATGCAACAGATATGGAGAAGCAGGCCACAACAGAAAGACCTGTGGCTGACATTAGTTTATTATGTTGTTGTGGTTTGTTTGTGGTTTTTAGTGTTAATTGTTCTTGTGCTCCTAATGTTTGTTGTTTGTGTTTCAATTAAGAATTGGTGTAGCTTAACATTTAGGTCAGTTGTTCCAAAATTCACTATGAAACGTTAAACACAACAAACTATCATTATTGAAATGAAATACATAGGACAACAACTAACAGATAATATGGAATCAAAAGGATGAATCTGAATCGCTATCGTTATTCTGATACTACTCCCATGGATCATCACTAACGACCGCGTCATCTGATAATGCGTTTGACAATTGGTGGGCACACCTACAGTAGTAGACGCATCCATACCTACATATGGGGCAGATAACAGTAGGAATGGATGCTCCCCTTTGGATAACAGATGTCGACGGGCGGTTAGGGTTTTGCACAAAAGAGGGGCGTTGTGGTCCTTCCATAAAGGTAGTTCGATTTTGATTTTCCTGACTAAGATGAGGTGGACGATAACGATGTTGGTCTAGCGGTGAAGGTCCGAGATGGCCTCCTTGCTATTCAGTGAACGGGAAGACATTGTTAGGGTTTTCTTGTCGAGCAATACTGTTACGGTTGGGTTGTGGTTCAACAAAGTGTCGGTTGCGATGTGGTTCAATAGGGTTACGGTTGGGTTGTGGTTCAACATTTGCAGGGTTTGGCTCCCCTTCATGTATATGCAAATGAAAATGAATGTGGAATTCATTATCACCATCTGCCATCTAAAAGACTTGTGAGGTGAGGTGAAAAAGTTAAAAAAATATTGGTGTGATAGGTGGTATTTATAGAGAGAAGAAGTGTAGGGGTAATGATGATAATTCTACTAAACATAAAGTGCTAATACAACAAATGACTGGAAACATTCTAGTAAACATAAAGGGTTGATATAACAAATGATAGGAAACATTCTAACTAAACACAAACGACAACAACATACATCTTGCAACAAAGTGAACAACCCTATTTCTAATGACAGTCTCCTCTAGATGATAGTTCTGAGTCTGACTCTTCTCCTGAATATGGGTTGTGCCAAACACAGGACCAATCTTCTTCTTCTTCTTCTTCATAGTTCCATGCATCCTTCAAGACTTCCGGGTCGTAATCCTCCTCTGGTTAGGGTTGAAATCAAGTTCTTCCACAGTAGCATCATCAACTTTTTTAACAACCGGATTTTCTTCAACTTGTTTCTGTTTCCCATGTACGTCCCTCTGTTTGACCAGTTGCGGATTAACAACAGCACCAGAAGACAAACCTCATTCTCCGACACCTTCAGATGTTTTCGATGTCTTTCCTACCCCCAAATCAGGTAACTTTGGAGGTAGTTCCCATTCCCTACAAGCTTGGATGTCTTTTTCCGTCATTACATTTTTTGGTGGTAGGAGAAGGGAGGTAACTGTTTCTTACCTCGGTGATCCATTTCGACTCAGAACACAAGGGTGTTGTAGAAGGGGGTGTTGTAGAAGGGGGTGTTAGGTAGTTGGTGTTGCAGTGGATGTGGAATCCAAAGGATCTTTAAGTGGGTATTTATAGGGAAAATATGCGGAATAAAAAAATATTTTTTTAAATGGATTTCTATGACCAAAGAAATGATGGCCTACTTGTTCCATTACACCTGGCAAACTTCTAGTGATGCCCGCTCCACTATAAATATTGACACATACCCCTATCTCAAATTGCACCAAACACAGCCAAAAAGTTTTTACCACATAAAATGGGGGACCCTGAACACTCATTCTTAGAGCTGGAGGAAGTTCCCGATACTCCCCCTAAAAAGATCCCCAGTAAGAGACGCTGGTATTATCACCCAACAAAAGAGTCTAGTTCGTGGTCAAAAAATGTAATGGCATTCTATGAAAACGAGGATTCTTCTTTCTGTTATAGCGGATTCCTCGGAAGGAGACAACTCGGATCGGAATTTTGGGGTGCCCTACTTGGATACGAGAACTACGGTTACTTGTCGCCACTGGTAAGTACTTTAACTATAGCTTCTGCCAAAAAAAAGTCTTTAATTCTTATGTTATATAAGTGTCCACCTTGCGGCATGTGTGTGGTTGGGTTACCAGAATGATGAGGTTCAGATGGGTTTTAATAACAAGGGATTTTTTCATATTTTCCCCTCCTAAGCTAGCTTATTACGTATTTCCCCAAACAAAAAAAAAAAACAATTACGCATTTCCCCTTTTTTGAGAAATTACTCAATTACCCTTTAATTATTCCCACAATATTCATATGGCTTGTTTCACTACCAACTCAATAAGGGATGCTTGCTACTCAGTTGAATGACTTGGCTAGATCTCAATAGTTGCAGAAGGGCTCGAGTGTTAGATTAACAGAGTACGTTTGTACCAACATACGTGGACGAGTGTGAGGGTTATCTGTACGAATTGTATGTGAAGATGTGAATATTAAAAGGCCTATAATGGATTCAAAGATAAAAAAAAGTCCATGTTAGTGGATACTAAAATATAAAGAAGCTTGATTTTGTCAACTCTTATTTGTTTTCTTGTTCGTTGCCGGTACCCTATTTTTTGTATATCCCATCTAAGGAACAACTCATGATAATCACTGAATTTAAGTTAGGTTTAAAGAAGATTCTTGCATTAGTAAAACTTTAATAATTTTACTCAGGACCTTGAAACCTAATTAGACTTGGGTAGTTAGGTAGCACATACTAAATAGTTATATAGTCTAGCTAACTTAGTTTCTAGGCTCGAGATGGCAGTATATTTCGTAAGTTATGTCCCGACTTCATTATACAAAACAAACATATATGCATATCATTATTTTATAGTCAGGTAGACAAGTCCTAATACAAATCCCCTTTTCTTCTTTTAACAAAGACATTGGTATCGTATTTGTACTTCTTAAATTTTATGAAATTTTATGTTTTTAGCGCAATTGATTATGAACAAGTAAGGATTGCATTTTTGAAAGTTTGTGTTTTTTTTATTATGAGTATTATGGTATTGTTTGAGAAGAGTAGCAAATAGAAGAATTAGAGAAATACTACATGAATTGGAGAAATATGTAATTGACTGATGATATTAGAAAGGAGAAATATGTAAATATTCATTTAATAGTTCATTAAGGGTAAAATAGTCATTCAATAAGAGTAATTTTAATGAACAGGGGAAATATGTAATATATATAGGTTATAGAGGGGAAATATGTGATTGTTTTTTTGTTTGGGGAAATACGTAATAAGCCAGCTTAGGAGGGGGGAAATAGTAAAAATCCCTAATAACAAAATCTAGAAAACCAGAACAATTGTTTCCATGGAGGATTCTGCCACCGCAATTCCTGAACCTTCTAGGTGAGAATCCGAACCACTGTGTGTTACCCTTTGCGATTGGATTAAAGGAACATTACCCTCCGTTTTGGGACATCAATACGGTAAAACTTAAATCTAACATATCTTTTTAAAACCAAATATGTTTAAATTATAAGTTTTTGTCTCAGGTTTATATTCCAATATGTGTTGACCTACGAGACTGGTTCATAGTTCGTGTTGATATGCGGACACTTCACCTTACATTGTACTTCACTAGATCGTGTGGTTCAAGCAGTTCTGATGGGTCAAGCTTGATTCAAGTTAGGGTGTACCCAAGCCTTCTAAAATTTGAATCGTTATTCAAAATGTTTTTGGACCAAATTTCGCATTGGGAACATTTTGGACGCCCATACGTGGAAAATACAATGGTGACACATACTGAAGTTTGCCAGCATGATAAGGAAAATCCAGGAGGTAATTCAGGGGTGTTAGTTTGTATGTTATTGAGTAAACTAGTTAACGACGACCAGCTCCGGATTGATGGAGATCTTGAAGAGTCTTGCGCGAAATATAGACGAGAGATGGCGGAAGAGTTCTATGCAACACGGTTTTCACCGGCAAACGTGTAATAAAACAAAAGGTTGTATTCATCCTTTATGTATTATGTTTAAATTAATAAATAATTTCGGACCTCCTGTGCCTTTTTCCAAAATGTAAAAAATGACTTTTATGGATTTTTGGGCCACTCGAAATGAGGGGAAAAGCACTTCGGTGAGAAGACGCCCGTGGTCTAGGTACTCATTGACTCGTCCTTAAAACATAGAGAAAAACGGTGATGGTAACGGGCGCCTCACCGGTGACGAAACGGACACGGAAAAGGCCAGCCTGGGCCTTTTTTGCCAAAATATAAAAAATGACTTTTATGGATTTTCAGGCCCCTCGAAATGAGGGGAAAAGCCCTTCGTCGAGAAGACTCCCATGGTCCAGGTACTCATTGACCCGTCCTTAAAACATAGAGAAAAACGGTGACGGTAACGGGCGCCGCACCAGTGAGGAAACGGACACGGAAAAGGCCAGCCTGGGCCTTTTTTGCCAAAATGTAAAAAATGACTTTTATGGATTTTCGGGCCCCTCGAAATGAGGGGAAAAGCCCTTCGGCTAGAAGATGCCCATGGTCCAGGTACTCATTGATCCGTCCTTAAAACATAGAGAAAAACGGTGACGGTAACAGGCGCCGCACCGGTGAGGAAACGGACACGGAAAAGGCCAGCCTGGGCCCTCTTTGCCAAATGTAAAAAACTACTTTAATGGATTTTCAGGCCCCTCGAAATGAGGGGAAAAGCCCTTCGGCGAGAAGACGCCCATGGTCCAGGTACTCATTGACACGTCCTTAAAACATAGAGAAAAACGATGACGGTAACGGGCGCCACACCGGTGACGAAACGAACACGGAAAAGGCCAGCTTGTGCTTTTTTTTGCCAAAATGTAAAATACAAAAAAAAAGAAGAAAACACTTATTTTCAAATAAATAACATAAAGAAAATACAACGATAAACATAAAAACCTAGAGGCTACAAACAACGCCATTTATACAGCTCGTTAGCCATGTGGCGTCGATACTTGATACAAGCGTCTTCTACATTACTGTCTATAAAGAGCAACTTGCCTCTTATAAGGTTCTCTATCATCATACAAACAAGCACCCCTGAATTAGCAATGTTACCATTGTCCTGAGCCACAACATCTTGAACTAAACCAAAGGAAACTTTTTTATTTGTGCAGTATTTCGAGTTTCGCCAATAGTTAATTTGGTCCAGAAAATGCTTAAAGAAAATCGGAAAAATGTCCATAACGTGATCAACCAGCCATCGTTTTTCATTTCCCCATCTTTTAACAGTCCAATATTGAGTTATTTCCATGTTAAACATATCAACACGGAATAGTAACCAATCCTCTTGTTTCATCCATAACGGAATATACAAATAATCAACATCCCAAAATAGAGGATATGGTTCCTTCCTTCCAGCCATATCTAACGCCCTTAAACATTCCTTGGTATAACACACGTCTTCATAAAATTACGGGGGTAACACCGTCCAAGGCAGTCTCTTAGACGGGTTTTTTAAAATTTTGGACTGTCTAAGACGCATCAGCCTTAAGGTCCACGCTTCAACGTGCTGCACAATGATAAAAAAAATACATACAGACAGTGCTTGGTATGGCATAAATAGAATAAGAAATATATCTTTGTAAGCTTACAAGGTGATTTAGGCAACCGTTAGACTCGTAGCCTAAAAGGCTACCCCAGAAGTTTCTATGTAGCGGTTTTTCATCTAAGAAACGAGAATAGCAAAATGGAGAATCCCCGTTGCGGTAAAATTCTACATCACTTGACCATTTTCCTGACTCATCTGTTGGAACTGCAAAAATACTACTTTCTAGACGATTTTCATCTGGTTTTCCGTTGACTTATGCGAGGACGACCCGGGGTTATGTTGGATAATGTTTCGTGTAAGAGAATCAGAAGAGGATGTGCTAGAGCGACTGCTTGGACGCCTTAACTTATTTATTATCATACTTGACATTTTCGGGATGGGAAGCGAATTGTATTGTTCATCGGAAACTTGCTTATCGCGACGGTGTGCCATGGTTGAGGAATGTGAGTGCAGTTTTTGTGTGGTTATGATATGGGAAAGTGGGGGTGTATTTATAGAGGTAGGAAATAGATTAAAATATTACCAACTTAATATTCAAATAGTGACGAAATTCAGTAAATTACCAAGTTAATATTCAAATATAATAATGTCTGCTTATCGAATACAATAATGTACAACAAACTTACAATTACAAATAAAAGGGTCAAAACACACTTAGTTGGATGGGGGTGGATGATTAAATAGGTTCAAATCTAAATCTTGTCCCCATTCCAAGGGAGCGGGGTCTGTATTTGAGTAATGTGCACGAGGATCTTCCAAACTTTGATGTGGTGGAAAATAATTGAAGTCGGTCTGGCCCTCCGGAAAAAAACCTTCAACATTTGTGATGCGGGGGTTGTATACACCGGCTGATTATTTTGGGACCCGACTGTCACAGCCCCCGACCCCACCTTGGGAGCTGGAGCCGTGAACCAGTCAGATGGTATCGGTGTTTATTAATTACGCAGCGGAAAAAATTTTCATCAGGATCGTAGTTAGGAAAGCCCCCGACCCCACCTTGGGAGCTGGAGCCGCGAACCAGTCAGATGGTATCGGTGTTTATTAATTACGCAGCGGAAAATTTTTTCATCAGGATCGTAGTTAGGAAATAATTTCATAGTTTATAAAACACCGAACTTTTAATATTAAACAAATGGGCTAAAACCCATATTTAATTCAATTGTTTTTATAGGGATAGATCCAAATAAATAAAACATAAATTTCTTCTTTTATTTAGGTATTTATAGCCACTTTATTTAAGCCTCCAGTGCTCCATAGCTGCCTACTATTATCTTTACAGCAAATTACCTGAAACATGTTTTTAAAATATTTTATCAGTAGTAATAAATACTGGCGAGTTCATTCCATTTTTATAAAAATATATTGTTATACTTTTACTGCAACAAGATTTTTATATTTGTTTATATTTACCCAAAAACTCAATCACTATTTGTCACATGGTGGCAGTTCCGATGTGACGGTGGTCATATTACTCATTGGCTCACTTTCGTCCAGTAGTGAAGTTTATCAAGTAATAGATATATAGTATATCTTACTATTATAACGGTCACTAGGCGATTCCCGTGACGGTGGTCAAATCACTGTTGATCATTCTTTCAACTAGTGACTGGTGTCGTATCACTGTTGATCATTCTCTCAACTAGTAATTGTGGTCATATCACTGTTGATCGTTCTTTCAACTAGTGACTCGGGTCATATTACTGTTGATCATTCTCTCAACTAGTAATTGTGGTCATATCACTGTTGATCATTCTTTCAACTAGTGACTCTGGTCCTATCACTGTTGATCATTCTCTCAACTAGTGACACTTATCAAATAATGTATACCAAATTTCACATACCGGTAATAATTGCTAAATACATAACCCAACTATACATGTATAGTAATAGATTACCATATAATAAATAGAATATAATGTATTATATATATAAATACATATTTCATTTGCCCATTAAAATATTAAAGTAACATTATAATATTTAATGTATTTTATTATTATAATTACATGTTATGTTTTAACATTACAGATTATGTTTACCCCGTTTACATCGTTAACGGTCCCAAATAACATTTTATATATTTTTATGAACAATAATAAACTTATACATAAAAATCTATTTTAGTTTAATTAACCATTAAATATAAGTAATTTGTTTAACATACATGAATGTAGACTATTCATAACATGTAATATAACTAAATATAATAAGTGTATATATTTAACATTACATGAATATATTAAAGAAACGAAAATATTACACACTTAAATATATTTTTTTTTATTTATATATTCAATTAGTGATAAACATTTATTCAACTTCGTATCTGAAAACTTTATAGTCTATTTTCATGTTACTATATTACTTGAGACGAAACTCATCATATATATATATAGGATAAGGATCCGTTAGGAACCACCCTTTATTGTGAGAACTACGAGAACTAATGTGAGCCAAATTTTTCAATAGTGATTCTCTAATATAACTAATATTCCGTCTATTGTAATATGTTTATTAATTATATTTTCTTTGATATAACTAATATATTTTAATAAGGATTAATAAAGCTCATTTTATATACACACCATTTAGATTTATTTCACTCATTAATATTTTTAATAATTTATAATAGTAATGTACAAATAATATTAGTCATAGGATATGGCTATTGGGGCACAATTCCCCCGTGCTTGTGGTCAGGCTACTATTGGCTAACTTTTTGGCCAATAGTAACGAGTGTCAAGTAATGTATACAAAACCCCCTATACTGGCAGCTATTGCAGAATATAAAAACCTAATCACTGTAAGTATAACTGATAAACATTTAGTATTTTGGAAAATATTTTTAAATATAACTGTATCGCAAAAAAGGTGATAAAAAGGAGAATGACTCACAAACTGTGAGAAAAGAGAATGGACTCACCTTGTAACTTTAGAATTCAACTAGAAAGCCTCCTGGTATAAATCTTGGGTATAACTCTCGAGCTATTTAAAAAAATATATATATATGCACTCTTGTTAAGTATAGTAACCCTAATTCAACCTTATCCATATGTCACGAGACAGAACCCCAATGAACTTAGTCGGGCAGAGCCTTGACATGCATTATGGGGCTCCAGATCAATCGGAAAGGGTATCAGTGATCGATCGGGAGTTAAAACACTTAAAACGGGGCTAGGCTTTATTATTATTAGTGAAAAAATAAAAAAGAAAAGAAAATATATATAAAAGAATGAAATTGGCCGAGATGGACAGAGTGAAAGAAGAAGTGAAATTTTGAATTGAAGGTTCCATCCTATTTATACCAAATTGTGTGAAGTTTGGCTCAGAGGCTACGCCTCCTTTTCTTCTTATCCATATGCATACATGCATAGTCTTCATATTTTAGTTTTAAATTTTATATTATTTTATATATTATAATTAATTCAGCTGCTTCATTTATTTGGCGCTTATAACTTCTAAAATATGACGTTTTATAAAACAATGAATATGTCATTAGGACGAGAATATTGGTGTCTACATTTTGGCCTAAGTTTCATTAAAAACGGAGTAGGTTCAAATATAATGTATTTTTATAATTTAATTATTAAACGGTTCATAGGCCCGTCTAGGTACTTCATATTTCTAACAGTCAACTTACCCGTAGCCTACCCGTTTAATAATATAAGTTTTATACACTTTATTTTAATATAGAAAATAGAAGTGTCACACATTTATAAGCCAATTAATTAGTATAACATTCCAACCAAATATATATAAAATAGTTTTTAAAACTATATTGGTTGAATAATTATTTTTTAAAAATTAAAACTAGTTACTAGTGGTTAATAAATTTAAACAATCTATAACTCTTATATGATAAAAATGGAAACGTTACACCGACTAACTCGTTGTTGCTTTGGTGTTGGACATTAACGGTATATATTTGGTTGTTAGTAACCACAGTATTAACGTCCCCACCGATAAGATCGGATAATCTATTAGCGGCCCAAAAATCTGGGTGGTCAACATCATAATTTTGATTCACACCAAAATTACCGCTGCCAACCATATTGTCTAGCCCGAGGATACGCCATTGATCATCAATTTGATTTTCGTTCACAAATGATGGCCCCCCTTGTTCCATATTCATGCCCCAATTTGAACTGCCACCCGCGTCAAGATTTGAACCTCCTTGCTGACGTTGTCGTCGCCTGTGTAACCTCTGCGGACGAGGAAAAGGCGTTAGGTCGACAGGGTCTGTTGTCAGGTGACTCGGATATTGTGAGTATCCTTGTTGCCGTGACATTTACGTAGCCTGATAAGCGGCAGCTTCGGCGAACTCCAGATCATCAGACCGTTGTATTACCCCCATTGCGTCCGTCTAAATAAAAATAAATAGTTAGTTCACAACAAATTATTTTAGAATTTCTAACGTGAAAAAATCTAAACAAATATATATACCAGCATTTGGGTACGAGCGCCATCATCTTGAAAACCACGCATGGGAACTGCCAGAGACCTTGGATTTGTCAGATAGAGAACTGTATGGCGCATGAACCACGACATATAATCGTCTCCGACCAGATAAGAGGTGATTGTTTCTCCCTCCATAACGGATTCATGATGATGGTACCAAGCATAAAGATAAACATCGTTTCGTATGGTCTAATCCCATCCAGATTTCCCAATCCGGGTTGATTTATGCAGTCTGGCAAGCTCTTCAACGGTTAATGGTATACTGGGAGGTATATGTTAAACCATGCCAAACTGCCGCATAACCCGTTGCGGATATTGATGCTCGACGTTATCCCAGTAAATCAGAGGGCATGTGCTCCTCGAACTATCACTCCCACTAGTGCAAATACCCAGGAGTCTACCGATAACATCATCGTACGGTGTCCAAATAAATTGCAGTAAAAAAATAAATACTTTAGCAACAAATACAGAAAATTACATGTATTATCCTAGAAGTAGCGTACCATCCCCTCGCGAACAGACTGAAGTTGAGATCGATAAGATCTAAGACAGTGTGTGGGGGCGTCAACATGATTAAGGGTCCCCTTCCAGCTACAAACATAATAAGTCCAAAAATTTAATATTATATATTTAAGTTTCCTAATATTTTATAGTCGTAGTACTAAAACAATTTTATACTTAATCAGCTTACAACATACCGAGCAGCTAACGGTGCGTTGTAATTAAACTGGTGGTAGGGCTCAGGTGGCACACAACGAATCCTTTCCCAGGCCCACACTTGTAGAATTGGCATTGGTCCGGTAACGCTTACAACATCTGGTGCTGTAGCGTTACACAGGTTTCTGTAGAGACAGCTTAAAACAGCAATGCCCCAGCTAATATTAGCACACGAACTTAAATTCTCTAAGTATTGTAAAAAATGAAGATTAATCCAGTTGTTCGAATTATCTGGAAAAACTGTACAACCTATTAGATAAAATATTATTAAGCGTGCACGTATAATGCACTGATCGTCCGTTGCCTCAGCTTCAGAAAAAGTAGACTTTCACTCAGCGAGAATACGGACAGAGCTAACTCGTTTACCGCTGAGCTGATTTTCCGCTGGAGTGAACCCAAGCAGGCGTTCACACGTGTCCACAGCCTCAGAAAATGGCGTTATCCGCCCCACAAACCGGCACCCCCTCAATTGGCAGGCCCCACAAGACGTTAACGTCCTGTAACGTGACAGTTGTTTCCCCCACTAGGAGATGAAACGTGTGGGTTTCAGGCCTCCACCGCTCAACCAACGCCGTTATTAACGAGTGGTCTATATAACGGTACCCACTATCCAGCACCCCACCAAATCCTGCTTCACGTATATAACCTTCCACATGTGGTCATATAGGATTTTGCCTCACCAACTTCCAAAACGAACGATCAGAACGCTTGATGATTATGGGTGACCAGAAATTTTCTGGGTGATTATAAACCTCTAACGCACGCTGTTCCTTATGTAAAAACAAAACCTCGTTACTGAGAGGACCAGGATTCAATTGATAACTCATTTTTAAGTTTGAGAATTTCTTGTGTGTGCTTAAACTAGGGTGAGGTTTAGGTCTTGATGGTTTGTATGAAAGTTTTTTTAATACGGTTTGTGTTGTATTACTAAACCATATTTTGTGTACATATATGTAGCAAGATAGGTATCTGCATTCCATTGATAACATGATATGACTAGAAATGTAAGGTGTGAGTAACCACAGTATTATGCAAACTACTATTCTCAATTGTACAAAAAATGTAAGGTGTGATTAGATAGCTCTATACAATACTATTACAAGAATCTGCGTATCATACATATGGTTAAATGAATTCACTGCAAAATTCAATTACATTTGAAGAGACTATTCTCTGCAAAACACTATTTCCCTATTTCAATTTTTGTCATTCAATACACACATCTCTTTTTTATGTTTTCAAGGCTGCATAGCTGATGGAAAATTAATAAGGCTGCATCAAAAACTGAAAAGGAATCACGTGAAGCTCTGTAGTTTCAAAAAGGAATCAAGATGGCACAAACAAATAGCGAGGCTTTTAAGCCTTGTACATAGAAACAGCGAGGCTTTTAAGCCTTGTACATATAAACAGCGAGGCTTTAGAGCCTTGTACATACAAACAGTGAGCCTCTTTAACTATGCACAAACAAACAACGAAATTTATGTAGTTGGCTGTTAAAAACAGCGAGGTTATGTAATTGGCTGTTAAAAACAGCGAGGTTTGTAACAAGTCTGCTGAATAAAACAACGAAGTTCAGTAGTTGGCAGTTATAAACAGCGAGTTTCACTCATTTGTCAGAAAAGAGAAAACTTCAACAGCTTTTGGCAGAAATCTGGAAGAACCTCGCTGAATCATTTGGCAAGGTACCTAAGAACGCTTATTTTCTTGGTTGGCACCTAAAGGTAATCTTTATGTTTAAAAAAATCTTTATGTTTTAAAAAAAAAAAACTTAAAGGACCTGAATTTATGAACCAAAAGCTAAAAGTCCAATTTTTCTGGCAATATTTATTCTTTGTCTAACCTTTACTCGTCTTCCCCTTTCTCGTGATACGATCAGTCTTCGTACAAGGTTTTTTTTTTTTTTTTTTTTTGCATGGAATCAACCATCTATCAGATATTTGTAGGGGTGCTAAACAGGTCGGGTTTGCGGGTTGACGGGTCCAACCTGACCTGAACCCGAAAATTTTATATGAACTCGAACCCGACCCGAACCCGAAAATCTTGTCAAACATATGAACCCGAACACGACCCGAATATTAGCGGGTTGACCCGAACACGACCCGTTTAACCCGAATTTTCAATTTTTTTTTGCAAATTAATATACTTAAATTGAAATTTTACTAAAAAAACACAAATGCGTATAATACAATTGCATTTTAATTATAAAACTTTATATTAATCTCTCTTTTTAAGTTATAATTATGCATAAAATACACAACCAAATTAATTTATGACATAAAACATATCGTAAAAACATAAAATATAATGCGAATGGGCTAAATGGGTCAACCCGTCAACCTGACCAGGTGGACCAGAACCCGACCCGTTTAGCTAAACGGGTTCGCAGGTTCAACCTGAAACTGACCCGAATCCATTTAGACTAAACCTAAACCCACGAATTCCGTGTTAGGTTCGTTTCGTATTTTCGGGTCGTGTCAGAAATTCACACCCCTAGATATTTGTTATATCAAAACCGGTCATTGTCATAAAATTAATGAGAATTAACCGGTTTGAATTGGAATAGTATTGGATAGGTTAATCATTTAATGCAGGCGTAAAAACCGATGATGATCATATGTTTATGTGACTTTATCAGTGTTTGTGGGTACACATGCTCTTACGATCAAGAAACATCCATAAAAGTTAAATCTCCACAACAATTTTCAACATCAAGATGTAATCTATTAAACTGTTTGGCAACTTCTGAATAGCTAAGTGCTGAATCAATAAAAAGTATGAACCGGTAAGAGGTCTGAATCATTAAAAACCAATATAATGTTTAACCGTTCAGAGGAAAATGTCTGACCAATTCAACTAAGATGTCTTAAACATTCAAACTCAGTATAATGCTTAACTATTCAGAGGCAAATGTTTGAATCATTCAGACATCTGCTCGCGAAACAAATAGTTTGAGCCATTAAGTATTGAACCAGTAACAAGTAAGAGGTCTGAACCATTAAGAGTCTCGTTAAGAGCTTAACAAACATCCCCTAACTTCTTTAATCCAATAATTACACTTTAGAAACAAAAGAGGGTCTTTTCATTAACAACATAACTTTTACTATACTTAGTTTACAATAAAAATGACAATTTGCTGCAAGAAATAGTACTATTTTATGCATTTTGATGGAGATAAGGAGTGCCTGATGGAACAAGCTTAGCAAGGCAAGAGGGGTTGATGTCTCCGGCCATCACTACGACGATTTTCGCCTCAGTTTCCTGCGACAATTGTCCATCAAATTCCGGAGAAGATGGATTCACTTCATCTCTTATGTTGGCTGGTGAGTTTGAAGAAGTATATGATTTGTTGTAAGAGCATGTTAACGTCATCAATGCACATGCTATTACACACAACATCAGTGTTAGACTACCACA
Organism: Helianthus tuberosus; assembly: GCA_030545235.1. Classification (NCBI taxonomy): domain Eukaryota; kingdom Viridiplantae; phylum Streptophyta; class Magnoliopsida; order Asterales; family Asteraceae; genus Helianthus; species Helianthus tuberosus. The sequence goes on from JARYGA010039965.1 coordinate 21,536, forward strand.
TATGTACAACACCGGAGAGTTCCACCGGAATATGGTGGTGGTGGTGGCAACAATGGTGGTGTTGTGGGCATATGTCATTTTGGAGTTTTTTTGGTTTAGAGGAGCAATGACAATTGTACTGTGTAGATATATATACACAACATTGTAGCAAGAATGAGTGGGTTGATGCATCATTTATACTAACTTTAAATTTTTATTTGATTAACTTTAAAAATATTTAATCGTGTGACACATAGGCTTTAAACGTTCACATTTGTGCGGTTGTGGCCTCAAAATAAAATTTTGGTGCGACTGAACCACAAATCAAGCGATGACATGTCAACCTAGAACCAAGAATGACGTGTTTTGATGTAAAAAGCGAAAATGACATGTGCATCTTAGTTATTCAATAAGATTTCATCATCTAAGCCCTAAAACTTTTTTGCGTTTCGAATGCGACCATTTGACCCTCCAGGCCTCCACCAAATCATGTGTATAAAAAGTGGATTATATAATTATTTATGCTAATTAGAAAAACTTTATCATGTCACTTATATGATTTTTTTTTTTTGCATTGATAGTTAAAAGTGACAAGGAGAGTGTGAACAACCATTTTGGTGGCAAACAATTGAATGGGTATTTATAATTATATATACATTTAACTAACTTTTTCTGCCAGATTTAATTCTTCATGCTTTTATTCATAAATCATAATAAATGGCCACCCCAAGGTTAGGTGAAAATATTATCACTTTGTCATTCTTATATATTTCATCTTGTAAGGTTGCATCAAATAATCAACTTTTTTTATTTTAATAATCAACTCACAAACTTAACTTTGTCAAAATAAAGTATTTAATCAAACGATTATCATTTTGTAGTACCTTAATTATCTGTCTACGTGGCATTCATGTGGTATTTATAGAATATAAGAGTTTATATCTACCGTCAAAATATGAATACAAGAGAATGAGGGACACTAACGTACTTGATAATAATTTCATATAATTCAAAGTAGCTAAAAATAGGGGCGAAGCACAACGGTAATATTAGTGGCACATGATCTAAACGGATTTCAGTCGTGAATACAGACTCTTACAGAAATGCAGGATAAGAATGCGTACATAAGACCCAAGTTGGCTTGACACTCCCCGGACTCCATGTGGGTGGCCGGGTTTGCCAACATACATGAAAAATGAAAATTTAATTATAAATTGCAAAAACTGATCAACAAGCTTTGTATCTAATAATTTGTCAAATATAATAAAAAAGCAATTGTTTTTAAAGGAGGAGAAGGGGTTGTGGTTGAAAGAGACCATGGGGTTCAACTGTATCCAGTTGCTCTCTTCACTTCCTCAGTTAGTTCATTTTTCTTTTCCTTCATTTGTTGTCCAGCATTGCTCAAAAACTCACTCTAATAATAAAATTAATAAATAAACCCAATCATATCTTTACAAAATAGTTATAATTAGTAGAAAAACAACATGAAAATTCGAAAATTTGACCTGTTGCATCGACTCGTGGGCGGACTGTGCGGCATTGCTGGCTTTTTCCATCAGTTGGTTGGTCTTTTCCTGTCACCAGACAATGCTTAAAATCAGTGGCGGATCTAAGAAGTAATTCCTCAATATGCACAACACAATTAATCGTAATATAAAGTAAAATAATTAAATAATAGGAACAAATTACATCCTCCAATGTTATATAAGGGTATGTTCAATACTGTTTAATATAGTATTAGATTATTAATTAGAGTTTATTATTACTAGTTATTGTTATGGTTTATTTGTGTTTAACCCACAAGCTTTCTCTAGGTTTACAGGGTTTCTGGTTTCCTATTATTAGGGGCGGACCTATAGTGTTTACAAGGGGTAACCCCCGTTGCCCCTTCACGCTCCGACGGTAGTATAAATTTTCAAAAAAATTGACGTTTTTTCGATTCCATTACCCTTTTTTTGAAACGTTACCCCTATACGGATTTTCTAGATTCGCCAATGGCCTGTATACTGAGGTTTCCCCTCTATTGTAATTACAACAATTGGTAATATTATTCCAATCCATTACCTTTACAAATACATAGCCCATTTTAAGCAAAAAACAAGAGAAAAATATGTGGTTTAGCACAAAAATAACCAACCAACTTATGTATCACAGTTATATAGTTAAAATTTGTCCTATATCGAATGACTACATAGTATTTGTGTGTGTGTATACACACTACTAAAACGGAAGAATTTCCTACAAAATTTTCCAACAAAAAAGGTGTCTGAAATTCCTACAGATGTCCGAAAAATTCCTACACAAAAAGCGACAAAAAAAGAACAGCCTCCGAAATGTGTCTGGATCATCTGAGCCGGTGTTAAGTTTCCTACACATTTCCCATCCATTTTTACGTAGGAAACGTCTCAGTTTTCTAGTAGTGATGTGTGTGTGACAAAAAAGAAAGATATCAGATGTAACCTCAACTGCGGCCTGAGCCTGGCCAGCTTGGTGTTCTGCACTTTGAGAGTTGTTCATTATGTACTTCTGATTGGTGTGTTGTACTTCTGATTGTGCTAATCAGAAACAACAAATGGGGTTGGTTATATATATAGCTTACCAATTCAAACTAACCGGCTACATGTGTGCTTACTATTTCTAGAAAACAGTTGCACATATTTGTCGGTTTGGGAACGATTTTTATGACCGAATCTGAATCAAACAAGACCACAAGTTTGTTAGATCAGTGAGAAATAACAGGAAAATGTTGGAACGGATGATTTATATTTTTAGAAGCTCAAGTTTCTTTCAAAACTCCTTAACAAAATTTACTACAACTTGAAGGGTATAAGTATATAACTAAAATTTCTATCTTTAGCAAGAAACAGGATTATGCAATTCATTTCATTTCATTAAGAATACTTACAACCTTGAAGTAATATTTCCACACTTTAGCATAATTTGTTTAAATATTTTATACAATCTGTTTTTATACATCAATGTTTATATTAGTCTGTTTTTGTACATCTCATCAAAAATATTTAAACCAGTAGTTATGTCTCCTGCATTCATTGGAGTTTTTTACTGATATGCTGCTGATTTGAAAATATTAATCACAAATAATGCCATGTTCAGATTTATTTCACAAATAATGCCCTCGCCAATGCAAATGGCGAATTCTTGAAGGCCCTAGCCTTGTGTAAGTGAATAATCAGAATGATCAGAACTGTAAGAGTCCAATGATTCGGTGCAGGTACCAGTGGCGAAGCTTGAAAAAAAAGTTCGGGGGGTTGGAAGGTAACGGACCTAAAAAAAAATTCTATCGCGTAGTTTCGAGGTGTATGTTCGGGTTGGACGTTGGTGATTTGATTCGGGTCGGGTCGGGTCAAACATTAATATCAAATAAAAAACGTTCTCAAACATTGAAACGTAAACATTATTTAACAAACAAACAAATACACCAAAACATTCAAAAGATGAGAGGAAGGTGGGCACCCGGTTCTTCTGGATGAGAATTATAGTTCTGGAACCTGCATTTTCCCCCCTTCTGCAGTTCTGGCTTGTCGCTTTTGTTCTTCTGGTCGATGTCCCAAAGTAAACGAATTTGGGTATTTTTTTTTAATAGGGTGGGCTTTTAAGTTGGGCTATATAATGATTTGATTTGGGTTATATAATATATATTCTAGTATTCTACCAATTATAATGATTTGCGCTATAATATTTGGGCTATATAAATAAAAAAAATTAAAACTAGAGGGTCAAAAACGTATATACCTAATTTTCTTTTTATAAAACCGGGGGGTCGAAAACGTATATACATACAAAATCCTATACGAAACGTACATATATAACACTATTGGCCAAAAAGTTCGGGGGGTCGGGCGCCCCCTCCCGCCCCTTAAATCCTTCGCCCCTGGCAGGTACCTTTCCTGTCGAAATTCTGCATAAAAGCCGATAGTAATGGCGAATGCTGCACAGTTTCCATTTGAATTGGCGAATTCTGCCATTTTACTGCATAAAAGCCATTTGTATTGGCGAAAAGTTGAAGAAATTCTGCACAAATTCCATTCGAAATGGCGACTTCTGCACATTTCCACTTTAATTGGCGAAAAGTTTTATTTTTCTGCATATATTTCTGCCATTAAACTGTTTAAAAGCCACTTCAATTGGCGAAAAGTTGAAGAATCTGCACAATAGCCATTTGAATTGGCGAAAAGTGAATATAATTCTGACATTTTACTGTTTAAAAGCCAATTCAATTGGCGAAAAGTTGAAAGAATCTGCAAAATTCTGCACAAATTCTGACATTTTACTGTTTAAAAGCCAATTCAATTGGCGAAAAGTTGAAAGAACTGCACAAATTCTGACATTTTACTGTTTATAAGCCATTTGAATTGGCGAAAAGTGAACCTTTTTCTGCACAATTTCCATTTTAAATGGAAAAAAGTTAAACTTTTCTGCACAATTCTGCACAATTGCCATTTGAATTGGCGAAAAGTAGATAATTAGCCAATATTATTGGCAGTGGCGGACCCAGGATTTTTTTCTTGGGGGTGCGGAAATTTTTTAAAGATTTTAGACCCCTAGCTATATAAAAAAATCGGTTCATAGCGGGTCGGATCGGGTCGGGTCGGGTAGGGATGAGATCGGTACGATACCGGTACCGATACCGTAAATACCGTTACCGAAATTGAGGAAATATGGATACCGATTACCTTATCGATTCGGTACCGGTATTTCGATACTTTACCATATTGGTACCGCTTTGGTGTCATCCATTGTTTTACCTAAAAAAATTTCATGTGCAACCCATTCATCCATTATTAATTGAACTAGAGTAATGTATAGAGGAATGTAAACAAAGGGTAAACATAATAAGTATTCAAAAACATAAAAGTTTAAACTTTTTAACCTATCCTAAAATCATATTATCTCGTGACTCTTGAACAAAATCGCATAAACAAAAAAAACAAAAACAAAACATGTCGCTGTGGCGGCCTGAATTAACCAGTTTGCAGCCGGAATTTTGCAATCGCCGACCGGAATTATGCTGTCGCTGGGCGCTGAAGTGAGGCAGAGGGAGGGCAGGAGTCGCTGGCAAGTGGCAGCGATTTGTGTGTTTTTTTTTATGTGGACTGATTTTGTTTAACAAACCTAGTAGTTGGATTGAGCTTGAATGGGTATTAAGTTATTGGGTTTGATGGATTGAGTTAAGTTTTATTAAAGGGGTTAGTGGGCTAAGTTGTTTACCTTATTTGATCGGGTTTCAATCCGTGTTCACAATTTTTTGTATAAATTCATAATATTTTTTTCTAAGGGGTACGGTCGGAATTTTCCAAGGGGTGCGGACGAAAATTTCCAAGGGGTGCGGTCAGGATTTTTCGCGAAAAATACCACTAAATTTTTTTTTCAAGGGGTGCGGCCACCCACCCACCCCATAATGTGAGTCCGCCCCTGATTATTGGCGAAAAGTTAAGAAAACCTGAAAAGTTGCTGAAAAGTTGCAGGAAAGAAGTTAAAAAATATTGAGAGGATTTTATTGTAGAGGACCATTGTTGCCAATAAAAAGTCCGCATTTTTTCCATCAGTCTCATTCTAGGGGACCATTGTTCAAGTTCTCACTTTTCCCACCACATTTTCTAAGTTTTATAAAGTATCTTAATTATTTTTTTATCAATTCTCCATTTGTAATGGCGATTCGTTATAGTGGTGGTCCCCTAAACACGGAGCTGTTGTTTCTTAGTGGTACGGGAGACCACAGAGCCGATTACATTTTTTCGGATCCTACGGCATTGGCAGACGATGGGTTATTACGAATTAGAAGAGGAAACGAGAAGCTATGGAATTTTATTCGGCAGGAAAAACCCTTTCCACCCAAAGTAGCTGAATATATAACTTTGGCTGGTTTTGCTGGAGTTATCATGGTTGATAACCGAAGGATTGGTAACGGGTTGATCTCCGCCTTAGTAGAAAGATGGTGGCCTGAAACAAACACATTTCATATGCCATTCAGAGAGGTAACAATAACACTACAAGATGTGGAAATCTTGTGGGGTTTAAAAGTTGACGGCCATGAGGTTTGTGGCACAGATGAGAGTTATACAAAATCTGAGATTCAGGAAAAATTTTATAGTTTAACTGGAATTTTTTTGGAGGATAAAGCTATTTTAAATAATAGAAAAATTAACATGCCATATGTTTTAAATGCTTTAAAGTCAATAGTTTTTCCCGAAAATCCAACTGATCACGAATGTCTTCAACGCGCCAGGACGCGATTATTTATCTTCTAATTGGTTCTCATTTTTATTCCCTGGTTGTGGGTCTCAGTGGGTCGATATTAGATATATAGGCTTCTTAGAAGATTTGTCCGTATGTGGGGCGTACAGTTGGGGAGGTGCGGTTTTGGCCTATTTGTATAATCAACTAACCCGGGCCACAAGTATTAGAACCCATGAGATTAGTGGTGCGGTGTTTCTGTTACAATTATGGGCCTGGGAAAGACTGCCTTGCACAAAACCCAAGTTGGACAGAATCATAAACTGGAATAGACCGTATGGTGCTAGGTAATATCGCATTTAAACAACGTAATATTATTTGTCTAATTAGTTATCATTTTTACTAGTTTATTTTTAAACTTACACGTTTTCATATATATGTTACAGGTGGCAAGAGTTTAAATTGAGTCATACGGATACAACATCACACGTGTTGAAGGCATATCGGTCTCAATTTAATTCCTTGTCAGAGACCAACTTCATTTGGACCCCGTATGACGCGATTCTTTCAAGATTACCAGAAATGTGTCGAAGTGGTGAAGGTTGCTGGAGGAGCGAGACCTACCTTATTTGTTGGAATGTTGTGGAACTACATGCTCCAAGTCGGGTGTTGAGGCAGTTTCGCATGTTTCAACCGATCCCTGATAATAGTCTTATGACGCAGGAAACTTATCAGGCTCTTCACATTCCTGGACGTGTTGAGGGAAAAAATCGTAACTAGCGTGATGAACACCGTCTGTACATTGAGTCGTGGTTGGCTCGTCATCAAAGCGTTGTTGCCCAACCAGCATCTGATTCCATCATTTCCAGTGAGCAATATATGTGGTGGTATACTTCGCATGGTCTTTTATTTATTGGTAACCCAAGGAACGAAGTGCCAGAAGGACAAGGTTTTCCCAATGATGGTGGGAGGGTGCAAATGTTGGTAGGTCAACATATATTAAACTATAAAATAATTTATAATAGATTTTAAAAATATTTATTTACCCATGTGCAGGGGGAGTTTGCGAGCCAAGTTTTCCATAGCAGTGGAGAAGAACATATTAGAAATATGGCTTCGCGATATATGGAATTTGGATATGTCCAACACCCCATATGGGTTACTGGCCGACATTTGAGACGAATGCCATAGCTGAGGAACTCCCCCCGTTACCCGACAAGTGCATAGGAATCGACCTCCAATGCGTCGTTTTCCAAATGTTTTTGAAACAAATATAAGAGCCGAACAAATTCATACCCCGTCTCATAATCAAATGGGCGGAGGGGGGTCGGAGACTGAATTCACGGGAAGGAGAAACTTAGAGATTGACCTAAATGTTGAGGCAGACACCGATGATGTCAATGTATTCTCGCTTCGTAGAACAACACGTACTAACGCTGGTAGGGGGCCTCCTTGTGGCACGTAGTTTGGGATTTTATGTTATGTTGTATATCTTGAATTATGTTGTATGAAAAAATTTATATTGTAAGACAAATTTTAAATTCTTTTTAAGTATGTTGTATGACAAAAAATTTTATTCTTTTTAATTACCACTACCTTGTCCAATATCTTAATTCATCTATAAATACCTCCCCCCTATTCCACAACTCCCTTACCCTTTTCCACAACTCTTTACTCATATAATGGATAACAATATGGACACATCTTTTTGTTCTCAACCAGCTCCAAAGTCTGCAAGAATGACGGACCCGATTTGGAGGCGTGTAAGGCGGCCGTCCACGGCAGACATGCGTGGGTCGAGCTCGAAGAAAACCCCTGAAAATCCACCAGAAAATCAACCAGCAAATCCACCTGAAAACCCCAGGAGGGAACGATTTTCGTAGTTGAAGTCGAAGAATCAGAAAACTGGTCCAAGGATGTTGTAGAGTTTTATACCAACGGGGATGCCCCATTTTGCCATACTCGTTTTATTACACAAAAACTAGATAGGGACTTTTGGGGTACCCTACTAGGTTGCCAGTCTAACCGTTCGCTATCATCAATAGTAAATATATATTGTTTAATCTTAAATTTAAAGTTTTATTATGGAAAACTATAACTAACTTTCTGAGTCTATTTCTTGTACAGCACGTTGAAGCATGGACAACGAGAATTATGCGTATTAGACAGTCAAAGCTTTTAAAAAATCCAGCCGCAAAAGTGTTACCGCCTAGTTTCTATGATGATATTAAAGACGAGAAGTGTATATCTGCCATGGAGATGGCCGGAGGAAAACAACCATATCCTCCATTTTGGGAGGTTGACTATATTTGTCTCCCGTTATGGATTGGGCATACAGACTGGCTACTTGTCCGTATTGATTTGCCAACCATGGTAATTACTCAATACTGGACTGATAAGAGATGGAGGAATGAAAAGCGTCGTCAACTGGCTCACTATATGGAGGTGTTAACCTTTTTTTTCAGATAGTTTATTGAAAAAAATCATTACTGGTCAAACTCCAACAGCCCAACAAAGTACGATGTTTCTATTGGGTTAGTTGAAGTAGATGTGCCCAAGACAAAGGTGACACTGCAAATGCCGGGGTTCTTGTTTGTTACATGATGGAGCAGTTGGTTAGAAACAAATCGTTGCTGGTTGAAAACGACGTCGAAGAGGCTTGTGTCAATTACCGACGCCACATGGTGGACGAGCTATATAAATGGCGTTGTGTTTAAGCCGTTTATGTTATTTGATGTTTACCCTGTTTACGTTTAAGTTCGAAGTTGGTTGTTTAAGCTGTTTAACATTGTGGTTTAATTTATGGCTAATATTGTAAGGTTTTTTTATGTATTATTAGCATTTTTATTGTTACTATTATTATTATTGTTTTTATTATTTTTATATTTATTATTATTATATTATTGTTACTATTGTATCTACCAATTCCTCCTGCCTATATATAGTGGGGTGGGGTGGACATCAGGAAGACAACAACCTCCCATTTTCTCCTATCTACATCACAACCTCATTACAACCACCCAATTCCTCCAATGTTTGCACCAATATTTGTTCAATTGTACTGGGGGGGGGGACGTTTCGTATGAAAACGGAAACGTTGTATGTGATAATACCACAAGATACACCACAATGATCATTCAATCGAAGCTCTCATTTGAAGAATTTGTGGATTTGATATGTCTTCACTTACAAATTCAAAAGGAATTTTATAGGTTAACTATAAAATTACTCTACACTCACCAAGGGTTTTCTCAATCGTCAGAGATCTTTAGTGACCACAGCCTAGAGGTACTGTATTACCTAGCGATGAATGAACAAAGGTTTCAACCTAACGTTCATGTTATCATTGAGAAAATAAAATCATTCCACCAGTCTAGTTGTATAGAGTTGTTACGGGGTTTTACTACCGCATCAGAAGGTGTCACCCAACAGAGCATGCTACAACATTACTCCTCTCTTGACCAGGCTGAAGCCTGTCCATCTACCGTTAACAACTTAGAAGGGTCGTCATCGCGTTACGACGATGAAGAATCCGATGAGGAAGTACCCCCCCCCCTAACCACTAAAGAATCTGAAGCCTATCCGCATTCAGATGAGTCTTCTGATTCGGATGGTGTTGTGCCCGAACCTGAAATTCCAACTCAGTATGAGTCTAGTAACACACCTCAACTTCCACAAGGTAACGAAAACACCTTTGTATACCCTGAAGGTTTAAGAGAATACGAACCTATTGATCGGGATGAAGATGACGAAATGGATTTCTGGAGTGCACAACTCCCACACGTTGTTCGGAATGGTATGTTTTTTTTCAAGTAAAGAAGAGTTGATGCTCGGCGTTCGTTCATGGAATATTGAATGTAACAAAGAGATGTATGTTGTTGAAAGAACAACAAAGAAATGGAGAGCAAGATGCAACACAACAAACCCGAAGTGCAACGTTAATCTTCGCAATGGGCCGCCTTGTGCGTGGTATGCTAATGCCCGTAGGAAGACCAGTGACAGCATGTGGCAACTCACTAGATGGGTTGAGTCACATAACTGCTACGGGACAGTAGTGGGTAACAACAACAGATGTATGAAATCTAAGGATATTGCAACACAAATCCTTCACCACATACGTGACGACATCGCATTTCCGGTGAAGAGCATTCAGGCACATATAAAAGACCGTATGGGTGTTGATATTTCTTATAGCAAAGGGTGGAGGGCTCGGCAAGATGCAGTCAAGAGGATTTATGGTTCTTGGCTAACTAACTTTAGGGAGTTACCAACGTACGTTGACGCATTAAAAAAGCGTAACCCTACAACTGTTGTTGAATGGTTACACGAACCCAATGGTTCGTCCGAGATCGAAACTTTTAAATACGTGTTCTGGGCGTTCGGGCCGGTGATAACTACATTTCAATATTGCATGCCAGTTATATCTGTTGATGGTACTTTCCTCAAGGGGTCATACAAGGGAAAGTTACTAATTGCCGTCACAAAAAATGCAAACAATTTGATTCTTCCACTATGTTTTGCAATTGTTGACGAAGAGACGGTGGAAAGTTGGACTTGGTTTTTCCACCATCTATGGGAACACATCGCAAGGCACCGCGGGAAAAAAACTGTGTGTTATATCCGACAGGCACAAGGGTATTATTAACGCAGTTAGTAATCTTGCAGTATGGCGATGAAATGTCGTTCATCGTTTCCGTCTTCGGCACATTCGAAGCAACCTGATGCAGAAGTTTAAGATAAAAGAGCTAAAGGAACTTTGTTGGGATATTGGTAGCACCACACAACAAAGGAAGTACGATCATTCAGTCGATTTGATGAAGGGCATCCTGCCTGAGGCATGGGAGTATTTGGAGGAGATAGGCGAGGATAGGTGGACTCTTGTACACGATAGAAACAATCGTTGTTGGGGAACACTAACGACTAACATATCGGAGAGCTTTAATCATGCGTTGAAGGGGATTAGGATGATGCCGATAAAGGCCATCATTGAGCGTACTTTCGACAAGACGGTGGAGCATTTTCTAATGAACAACCAGGTTGCCCACAATTGTAGAACCCGGTTAGCTCCATATAGGTACGAGTGGTATCAAATTCGTTACCAAAATTCAAGACACCATCGATTACAAGAGTACAGTTACGTTAGCGGAAGGTACCGAGTTATATCAAAGATAGGCAAATGAATGCGGAGGCAACGATTACACCGTTGAGTACTACAAAGAAACGTGCACATGTGGTAAGTGGCAAATGCAGAGGTTTCCTTGCTCGCATGCTATCGCAGTCAGCCAAAACAGAGGGGACTCACCGCACAACACCATTAATAAGATATACTATAATGCTGCTTACAAGGCGCAGTACGCAGGTGAGTTTTTTCCATTGGACGACCCAAAAACATGGGTAGAACCAGCTTGGAAAATAAAACCAAACACGTCAAGAATAACCACTAAACGTGGTAGAAGGAAGTCAAGGCGTATTCACAACGAGATAGATTGGCCCGAGCACACAAGAAAGTATAGATGTGGAATTTGTCATCAAAGAGGTCACAAGAGGAATGCATGTACAAGCCATCACTAGTGATTAGCAGTGTGTTTTATTGTCTTCTACTTATCATTAACGTATCTCCTTGTATTAACGTTATGTTTAGTTTACCATTTGTATTGGTTTCGTATTAATGTAAGCATGTACGCCATAGGGGTGTGTTTTCCTTGTACTAATATAATGGTCCCACCCGAGAACCCCAAATCTCCATTTTTCACCGTTTTAAAAAATGACCGAAATAGGACTTTTGGGGTGCCGTAACTCGCCCGTGCAACCCCCTCAGCCGGCACGAAGGCCAGTATATGTTAACCTCAGGGGATTGAACAGGAAAACACATGGGTTTGGGTCGTCGGATGGTGTTTTCCTTACAGAAAAACCCACCCAAGAACCGCAAATCTCCATTTTTCACCGTTTTCAAAAATGACCGAAATGGGATTTTTGGGTGCCGTAACTCGCCCGTGCAACCCCCTCGGCCGGCACGAAGGCCAGTATATGTTAACCTCAGGGGATTGAACAGGAAAACACATGGGTTTGGGTCGTCGGATGGTGTTTTCCTTACAGAAAAACCCACCCAAGAACCCCAAATCTCCATTTTTCATTGTTTTAAAAAATGACCGAAATGGGACTTTTGGGGTGCCGTAACTCGCCCGTGCAACCACCTCGGGCGGCACAAAGGCCAGTATATGTTAACCTTAGGGGAATGAATAGGAAAACACATGGGTTTGGGTCGTCGGATAGTGTTTTCCTTACAGAAAACCCACCCAAGAACCCCAAATCGCCATTTTTCACCGTTTCAAAAATGACTGAAATGGGACTTTTGGGGTGCCGTATCTCACCCATGCAACCCCCTCGGCCGGCACGAAGGCAAGTATATGTTAATCTCAGGGGAATGAACAGGAAAACACATGACCGAAAAAACATATTTAAGAACAACTAACATTAGGCAGTTTTATTTAAAATTTCTGAAAATTACACAACACAAAATACATCTACCAAAACACAACCTTGCATTTTATTTCATTCATGCTCTGCTCTGGAATCAAAAGGATGAATCAGAATCGTTATCAGTCTTGTAATAATTTTCCCATGGGTCATCACTAACGACAACGTCGTCTAATAATGCATTAGAGTCATGATCGCTGTCGTATTGGTGCTTGCACAGATCTCTGAAGATGCATCCATACCTACATATCGGGAGGCGTGGTTGTGAAACACTTGACGACGTACGATTAGGGTTTCGTACGATCGAGGGACCCTGAGTTCGTTGCATGAAGGAGGTACGAATTTGAGGTTCGTGTTGAACATCTCGGGGTGGGTATGGATGTTGGTGCAAGGGTGAAGGGTCGGGACGGCTTGCGTGTTGTGAACTGAAGGGCAAAACAGTGTTGTCATTGGGTTGTGGAACAACAAAGTGACGTATGGTTTGTGGTTCGAGAGAGTTATAGTTTTGTTGTCGTACAACTGAGCTACGGTTAGGGTGTGGGTCTGTATTTGCAGGGTTTGGTTCCGCATCGTGTATGTGCAAATGGAAGTGAATGTGGAGTTCATTATCACGGTCTGCGATTTGAAAAAAAAAAACTAGAGAAGTGAAGGTATGCAAGTATATGGGTGTGATGGGGGTATATATAAGGGGACTTGAGATAGACACTCCATCCACAGCATGTGGCCTATAGTACACACTCCATTCACAATGGCGATTTCTGTCATTTAGTACACACTCCATTCACAATGGCGATTTCTGTCATTTAGTGATCACCGCACCGCTATAAATATGGATAGATAAACCTCTTTAAGTTTGCACCAAAACAATCGCCAAGCACATTTACCACATATAATGGAGGACCATGAAGATTTGTTACTAGAGTTTGAGGTAGTTCCCGACACACCCCCTGAAAATATACCCAAAAAGAGACGTTGGTATTATCACCCAACCGAAGAGTCAAAGTACTGGTCAAAAAATGTATTGGACTTCTATGTAAACGGGGATTCTTCGTTCTGTTATTGCGGATTCCTCCGAATAAAAAAACTCGGCTCGGAATTTTGGGGGGCCCTGCTTCGATATGAAAACCACGGTTACTTGTCACCACTGGTAAGTATTTTGACTTTAACTTTTGTAACAAATATCCTTTAATTCATGTATTATATAACTGTCCACCCTATAGCATGTCGATGGTTGGGTCACCAGAATGATGAGGTTCCGGTGGATTTTAATAAAGAAGTCTAAAAAACCAGAGCAGTTGTATCCATGGACCATTCTCCCCCCACAATTTCTGGACCTTTTGTGCGAGAAACCAAACCACGGTGCCTTACCTTTTGCCATTGGATTGAAGGAACACTACCCTCCTTTTTGGGACATTGATACGGTAACATCGTAATTAATATTTATTTTTTTGGAAGCAAATGTTAGGCCTAAATATTTCAATTAACAACTTTGTATCTTAGGTTTATATTCCAATATGTGTCGAGCTACAAGACTGGTTCATTATTCGTGTTGATATGCGGACACTTCACCTTACATTGTACTTCACTGGAACGTCCGGTTCAACCAGTTCTGATGGATCAAACTTGATTCAAGTTAGGGTTTACCCAACCCTAGTAAAATTTGAAGCACTATTCAAATCGTTTTTGGACCAAATTTCGTACTGGGAACATTCAGGACGCCCATTCGTCGAAAAAACAATGGTTACACATACTGAAGTTTGCCAGCAGTGTAAGGAAAACCCAGGCGCTAATTCAGGGGTTTTAGTTTGTATGTTACTAACAAACCTAGTGAACGACGAGCAAGTCAGTGTTGAGAAAGATCTTGAAGAGGCTTGTGCGAAGTATAGACGACATATGGCAGATGAGTTTTACGCAGCCCGTTTTACACCAGGAAATGTGTAATAAAACAATAAATATTTTCCATGATATATGTAACATGCCGCTGTACCGCTGGTTTGTTTAATCGGAACTAGTGCAGGTTCCTCGTTTTAATAATTTGTTATCTGTATCATTTGTCTGCTTGTCATTCGGCTATGTTTGTTGGGATTTAACTTGTACTATGAAGTTATGTTTTGTTTCCAAAACAATCAAGTAAAATTCTAACATTGGAGGAATTTGATCGCTTTTATTAGAAAACAATAAAATAGTATACTACACACAATTATATAAAATGTAAATACAAACAATTTATTTTTAATAAAAATAAAAAAATGGAGTTAGCCAACTTTACATCTATAAATACCAAAGCAACTCACCAATACTCCACAAGTGTGGAAATGGATGACCGGGGTAAGAAGCGTTTACCTCCGTTCTCCTATTTTCAAAACGATGTAATGTCAAAGGAAGACATCGAAGCTTGTATAGAGCATGGCTCAAACCTACATGATTCTCGTGAACGAAACAAATCGAAACCTGCCGGTGAAGGAAGTTCCTCTACCACTGTTGTTGTTAGTCGAGAGGTTGCCAAACAGAAAGATAAAGATGTAGATGGGTAGCACAAGCCAGCTGAAGTGAATCTTGTTCTTAACAAGGGTCGTGAAGCCACTAAGGAAGAACTTGGTTTCAACCCTAACCCAGAGGAGGATTACGACCCAGAAGTCTTGAAGGATGCATGGAACCATGAAGAAGAAGAAGAAGAAGAAGAAGATTGGTCATGTGTTTGGCACAACCCATATTCATGGGAAGATTCAGATTCAGACCTATCATCGCGAGGAGACTGTCATTGGAAATAGGTTGTTGAGGTAGTTTGTGTGTGGTTGGTTGTTTGATGTTTGTTGTAGCATGATGAATATGTTATTAAATAAATTGGAAGGTGTTGTCTTATGATGGACGTATTATGAACTTTTTGACACTGTTTTAATTTATATTTCTTATAAACCAAAACCATAATATAAGGTTTTTCATCTACACCAATTAATTGTTACAGAAAGAAAACAATACATCTAGCAACTTTCCTTTTCATAATATAACAAACTTTTTTATTAAGTAATTCAACAATATTACACAACATTACTATAGGATCCACCAAACGCTTCGTAATTTTAACGAAGCACTTCTAATGGAAATTGAAGGTGCCAAACAGAAACTAAATGAATTTCCTCGTATCCTGCTTCTTTGGATATCGAGGTTGTATGAGGTCGAAAGGTCGTAACCGGCTCTCGCACCTTCAGTAACGATTCTGCAACTCCGGTGATGTTTGGTGATTTGCAAAAGAATGGATACGCGTGAGAGGGCAGGCTAAGCAAAATCCCCGATTATACAGTAACATTACACAACATTACTATAGGATCTAATCAACACGCTTTCATCTCCAAGTCACATGGGGTAAAATGCGACTTCAGATGTGTTGTGATCCTCATCACCTACCGAAAACGGGTCAGAGAATAATGGTTCTCAGACCACGTACCATCACCAAAAGCTACACAAAGTTTAAAGCTAAGGAACACGTCATACAAAGAGTCTCTTTTTCTTTGCAGACACCATGTGAAGTCTTTTGTTCAGACTTCACGTGGTGTCTGCAAAAGAAAAAACAATACGAGTATGCAAGAATACTAAATAGTAGCACTAGGAAGCATCTATAAAGTAGAAGGAGGCACCACAAAACATTTGGGGTGCCGTTATTATTGTATACCATAATTGAGAAGGTGGTGGAAAAAACGAGCGTTCCCCTCCACATATGGTCTTCTCAAAAGGTATACAAACTTTAAAGCTTAGAAAAATGTCGTCTTGCCATTCTGAATGGCGTAATCTGGAAATTCTGAGAGTCGGAAATTTGGTTTTACAGAACGTGGAGAATCCGGGTTTGTGTGAGCATATCTATTTTTCATAGGGAAATTTGGTTTTACATAAGGTTGAAATTTATGGGAGTGAAATGTGGTTTTCCAGAATATCTCGACTCACTCTGCTTCATATTATGAGGCAATACTTCAATTGTTTATAAATATTTTGCCATTTCAATTAGAAAATTCTGCAAATTGACCACCTTTTCGCCATTTCAAATGGCACTTTCTGCAAAGATTGTACAATTCGCCATTTAGAATGGCTAGATACACCTTTTCGCCATTTATAATGGCTAACTTGTACCTTTTCGCCATTTCTATTGGAGACTTGTACTTTTCGCCATTTATATTGGAGAACTTGTACCTTTTCGCCATTTCCATTGGAGACTTGTACCTTTTCGCCATTTCCATTGGCTGTTAATGCAAGATTTGGTCCTTTCAAATGATTGGTGCCTGCAAATTCCCTTTAAAGCCTGCATGTTTATCAGCAAAAGCTGAAAAGCCTACAACTAGCAACAAAAATCGCCATTACTAATGGCATTAGCATTATTTGTGAAATAATTCTATGAGCAGCATTACTTTTGATTAAATGTTTGATAATAGCACTATTTTCGTAAAAAACTCAAGAATATGCCCAGGGCCGGCCCGTTGGGCTTTCCACCCTACACACGGGCCTAGGGTGTCCAATTTAGTAAGTGATATATTATATATGTATTAGGCCCAAACAAAAGCAAAACTAAATCAATTTTCTTATAAAGGAGCCCAGATAAAAATTGTTTAGGAAAAAAACCTACATTCAAGGCCCAGATAAAAATTATACATGTAATTCTTTTCCAAATGCATATAATGTTTATTGAATTATGTTAATTACCATTCATGTAACTGTTACTTCCACAGAACATAGTTTTTCCAAATTAAAACTAATAAAAAATTATTTAAGATCTACAATATCACAAAAAAGATTAAACGGTTTAGCTATTTCGTCAATTGAAAAAGATTTTTTAAAAGAACTTGATTATGATTCTTTCCTCAAACAATTTGCCTCAACTAAAGCTAGAATAATAAATTTTATTTAAACCTATACTATATCTATACAAAACATATAACTTCTACAAAAATATAAATAAATAAATAAAATTCGCTAACTATAATTTTTTTAGTTTATAATTGTCGGTCCCAAGCCCAGGTATAGGATGAAGGTTTTGTTACTAAACATGTTGAAATGGATAATTTTGCAAAATGGTCACCGCTTCGTAGTTCGCTTAGGGTCGACGTGTTTAAAAACACTAGAACGACCCTGAATATGCCAAAGTAGTATATACAACACTATCTCCTGATATTACACTACATGATATCGAATAATCTTTACGTAATCAACCTAGTCACTTTTGCACAATTTCATTACTAGTGCCCTATAAACCGACATGTCGACAATATACCCTTCAGATAAAACTCTTATCAGCTAAGTTCACCAGCATCTCTTCACTGTTTTGGTTGCAGTAAAGATCCACAAGCCATAAATACAAGCAAATAATTTGGAGAAAATCCATCACTATTATAGGAAACCCAAACTCTTTTATCATTCTCCATATTTCGAGTCTTGATACACACATGAATCAATGGCTTGTAAGTAAATAAATCGGGTTTTAATCCAGCTTTTAATATTGTACATTTCAGCCTCCTTAACAGCCTACCGTAAATCAAGGTGTTGATTTACGTATATATATATTTTGTAATTATTGTAATTAATCTCATTTATTTAGTTTCCTAGTATAGGGATATTTGTATGTGTATAAATTGTATTCGTATCATCAATAATAAAGCGATTGATTGAGTTCTATATGGTATCAGCCAAATAAGGCGATCCTACTCCTTTCCTTCCTCTTTTTTTTCGATCCTGCTGTTTCTTTGCCCTACCCAGCTGCTGCCATCATCCCTCTGCCGCCCTGTTTTTCTTCATGGCAGACTCCTCATCCTCAAACACACACCTCCACTCCCTCCTTCACTTCATCCCTCACAAACTTACCTCCTCCAACTACCTTGCTTGGAGCCAACAACTCACCCTTCTTTTATGTAACAACTCTCATCAAAAGTCATAATTATTAAATTAATTTGACCAATAGGAAACCCTAATTAAGACACCCAAGTGATTCTGCGCAAACCCTAAAATTTTCAGAACAATCAGAATCAGGATCAGGGCCCCTAAAACTCAGGGGGGGTATTTCCTAGTTATGTTTATCCACATAAACAGTTGTCCAATTCGAATTTTCAGAAAGTGTCGACTCAGCAGGCCTAGTCCCACACGTGGCCACCCTATGCTAATTTCAAGACCCTTACGGACCGTAAGGGTTAATGCCTACGGCCCGTAAGCTAGTTAAAATTCTTGTATAAATAGCCGACTTTGGGACTTGATTCTGGACGCTTGAACGACGTAAAACTTCGAATTATGCACGGAGTTATGCTCTATTTATCACAATTAACACACACAATTCACTAATCGACGCCGCAATCAGGGTAATAACTCGATCGCTATTACGATTCAACGTCCGATCGATTATAACTATCCAACGATTGTTTAAGTACCGCTCAAATTGAGTTTATACTTTGTTATTCATCGTGATTTCGACTTGAATGTTTGAGTGTTGTTCGAACTCGGACTATACTCTGTCATTCGTTGTGAATCTGCTGAATTGTTAAGTATTGCACTTGTAAACCGTTGTGAGGGTTTAATCTCGTGAATTGTCGTAACTGCTGTATTAGTTACTAACCTGTTTGTGCGTGCATTATTATTTAAATTAGGTTAATCAAGGCTAATCAGTAGGCTTATACTCTGCTCGTTAAATCTGCAATGTGAGTCATTCTCTTTTTATCAACTATTTTACAGTACCTCAAATTATTTTCAAGGTTATAATTACAGGGACTAAGTCGTGGATATCTTGAATTACTGGTTAGTGGGGTATTGTGCACATTACTAATTTCTCCCAGTTAGGTTCATTGACCTACTCGGGATAATCACTGTTAGGTTCATTGACCTACAGGGATAATCATCACTATTTAGGTTCATTGATCTAATAGTGGTATGACCATCGTCACCATTGTGACATGTCACCATTGTGACATGTCACCATTGTGACAGGATGCCAGATAAAAATAAGATAGAAGCCATTGTAATCGCTCTTATGCTGTAATTAATAACTATGCAACATTATGCAAAATAGAATGATTCACTCAGTATTTCCCTGCTGACAAAACCTTTTTCAAACATGTTTCAGGTGATCTGTTGTGAGCACAGGAAAAGTGTCGTGGAGCACTACAAGCTTAGAAAAGGTGGCTCAATATAAATATATAAAGAAACATGTTTTGAGAAATAAAGATTTCCCAGTGAAATCACTTTATTGTAAATTATGGGATTTATCCCTATATTATATATATAAACGAGCAGTTTTAATATTAATCGATCCTGTTTAAAAATACTTCCGCTGTCATTTAATTAGATACCATCGGATTTCCTGCCTTGCGGCTCTGGACCAGGTCAAACCAGGGCCAAGGGCCATGACAGGAAAAGGTGGTATCAGATCCACTGATTTAAGCTTACTATTGATTTTAGCCTATTAAAATAATTGAGAGATACTTAGGAAATTTAATTGCGATTCTGTGAAAACATGTTTTATTAACTGATTATGTGTTTTATTATCTAGTTAACTGTATACAGTATGGGCAGATCTTTATATGCTAACCACTGTAGCAGTAAATACAAATCTTTAAATATTTTGATTCAAGTTTTAGCATCCTTATTAAATATAAGCCAGAAACTTGATTCAGTAATTAAATAAATAAATTTACAAATAAAACTTAGTGTGTTTTTATTTTCAGTTGTTTTGATAGTTACCCAGTATGAAATAATATTTAAAAGTTTTTCTATAAAATTTTGTTATGATTTTAACTTGGTAATTGTGTGTATTTTGCATAACAGCATGAGTGACTTGTCTGACGCCCTTCAGAATTTAAATCTCTATCCGGTAAGAATAGAGGTTTCCAGAGATTTCAATAGGTATATACCAGACATAGAAGAACCTATAGAATTCAATGCTTTACCTCTTGAGAAACCCAAGCCTAAGAAAATGGAAATTGGGGAAAGCTCTAGGCAAATTGAGGGGTTACCATCTCAGGAAGAGTTAGATTTTATAATGGCAAACGATGATACTATTAAGCCTATTAATGAAAATGATTTTATTCATTCTCTTGAAACACAACTACCAATGAATTTAGAACCAGCTATTCCAAACCCTTCAATCCACTCGCAAATAGACGAATGGTTGAATAATGAAATACTGTTACAAAACCATCCCTATAAGCTTTTTCCTAAGTTCAATCCAGAACCTTTACCAAATCCACCAATGAGTAACGAGAATATGGCTGAACTCCGTTATTTTAACAAAGAACTAATGGATGCTGGGAATAGGATCCAAGAGATTTTGGGACAGATATCCTGGAAATACGATGAGAAGGAACGCCGTTACTAGAATATCACCTGACAAAGGATAAGGAATCATGAAACTGTGGTTGTGTAATAGTAATAGTAAAATCAGTATGTGTAAAATAAATAATAAAACGGTTGTATATAGAAGGATGATATAATCTATAAAACAAGTGAAATATTAGAAAATTTACAATTTTGTTGTATATTTGTTTACGTGATTATGTGCAATTAATTGTGACCTTGGATTATTTCTTTTATACTAATTATTTATCTATAAATTAGTTATCAGATGGAAAACACTAATAATGAACCAGTTAATGAGGTTAATCAATCTGAGCAACAACCGGGGGATCAATTTATGACTAGGCAGGATATAGAAAATATCGTTGCTCAAGGGATAGCCAACGCTATTCCAGAAATAGTTGCTCAAGGGATAGCCAATGCTATTCCAGCAATCGTTGCTGCTGTTAAAAATCCAATCGAACCGCAACAAATCGTTCCTAGTAAACGTATTTCTGAAGATAACTTCAGTAATAGCATAAACAGAGGCAATGATCATGTTAATTATGATAATGAACCATGGCAAGCTCCGCTCCCTAAGAAAAGGAAAACTGCAACGCCTGGTTGCACTTACAAAAATTTCTTGCTTGTAAACCCACTGAGTTTGCAGGCAATGAAGGAGCGACTGCGGCACTGCGCTGGTTAGAGAAAACCGAGGCAGTAATTGCCATAAGTAAATGTGCTCAGGATGATCAGGTCATGTATGCGTCAAATCTTTTCAAAGAAGTGGCGCTAGAATGGTGGAATACGGTGTTACAAGCAAAAGGAAGAAGGATGGCGTATGCTATGAACTGGGAAGAATTTAAGAGCTTTGTAGAAAGAAAATTCTGTCCCGAGTATGAAAAGGAACAAATGACAAATAAGTTTCTAACCCACCGGATGGTGGATGTAGATTGTCGAGGATATACTTCGACATTCTTCGAGTATGCTCGAGTAGTACCAACCCTGGCTTCGCCAGAGCCGGTACTTATTTCTCGTTATATTTGGGGGTTGATTTCCGAAATCCGTAATATCGTCAAGGCTGCGAAACCTCGCACGATTGATGATGCGGTAGATTTAGCCAACACCCTGACTGACGAACTAGTACGGACAATAGAAGAAAATAGAAAGAAGGAAGTAGCCCAAAAGATTACCCAAGGATTCCGTTCGGGTAACCATAACAATTTCAAGAAAGGAGGGAATGGGCAATCTTCCACTAGTCCATTTTGCAATTCTTGTAAAAGGAAGCATTTTGGAAGATGCAAAGGATATTGCAATTTTTGCAAAATTCCGGGTCTTCAAGAAGAAGACTGTAGGAGGAAGAAATTTTCAGTCTGCTACAACTGTGGAGAAGCTGGACATCTTAGGCCAGATTGTCCAAAACTGAACAAACCATCTGACAATAAAGCTAAACCTGCAGAAGGAGCAAAAAGGAATGTAAGAGCCTTCCAACTAACTACTAAGGAAGCAAAACTCATTCCAGATGTGATAGCCGGTACGTTCTTAGTTTACAACGTTTACACAAAAGTATTATTTGACTCTGGTGCAAACCAAAGTTTTATAAATACTTCATTCTGCCAAACTCTTAACTTACCTTTAACCAGCATTAGGCAAATTTCTACAATAGAAATGGCATATGGGAATTCAGTTAAAATAAATAAGGTTCTGCAAAACGTAGAAATAGAACTTTTAAGTTATAAATTTTCTGCAACCCTATTATCTATGAAATTAGTTGAAATCAAGGTTGTGCTAAGAATGGATTGATTAGTAAAACAATTATGCTCGAATTATCTATGATAAGAATCCCATAGAAATTTTGTGCACCACTGGAGAAGTAATAATGATTACAGGAGATAAGCTATGTAAAACCCTAAAGTTCATATCAATAATGAAAATTGCTAATTATGAACAAAAGCAAGGAATAGTATACATGATTTCAGTAATCATCAATACTAAAGATAAAGAATTTAAGGAAATTTCTGTAGTTTCAGAGTACCCAGATGTATTCCCAGAAGATTTACCTGGATTAATACCAGATAGGGAAATAGAATTTAGGATTCATCTAATTCCAGAAACTATACCGATAGCCAAGGCACCTTATCGGTTAGCACTCACAGAAATATTAAAACTGAAAAAGCAATTAGATGAATTATTAAGTAAAGGTTTCATACAACCTAATTTATCCCCGTGTGGGGGGCACTAGTGTTGTTTATTAAGAAAAAGATGGTTTAATGAGAATGTGTATTGATTATAGGGAATTGAATAAAGTTACAATTAAGAATCGATACCCAGTACCTAGAATTGATGATCTATTCGATCAATTCCAGGGAGATAGATATTTTTTTTTAAGATCGACTTACGTTTCGGATATCATCAATTGAAAGTACAAGAGGAAGACATACCTAAAACTGCTTTCAGAACTAGGTATGGTCATTACGAGTTTACAATCATTGCCCTTCGGATTAAAGAATGCACCTCCAGCATTCATGGACATAATGAATAGGATCTGTAAACTATATTTGGATAAATTTGTAATTGTCTTCATAGACGATATACTTATTTATTCCAAAAGTCAGGAAGGACATTGTCAGTACTTGCATGCACTCTTAGCATTTTTAAGAAAAGAGAAGCTTTACGCCAATTTCTCGAAGTGAGAATTTGGGTTGCCAGAAGTGCAATTTCTAGGACATATGTGAATCATGAAAGTATTCACGTAGATCCTGATAAGATAGCAGCAATTACCAAATGGAAGATTTCCCAATCCGCAATGGAAATTAGTAGTTTTGTAGGTTTAGCCAGATACTATAGACGGTTTATTTTTTTTTTCAAGATAACTATACCGCTAACTAAGCTAACCTATAAAAACAGTTAAAGGATCTAAACAAGAAGAAGCCTTTAGGATATTAAAACATAAATTAACAAAATCCTAGCTTTACTAGAAAGAACTGAAGATTTTGAAGTGTATTATAATGCTTCAAAGCTAGGATTTGGATGTGAGTCAATGCAACGCAAAAAGGTAATTGCGTATGTTTTAATATAATTGGAAAAAAAACGAAGAAACTATACCACTCATAACTTAGAATTAGGAGTCATAATTTTTGCCCTTAAAATTTGGAGACATTATCTGTGTGGAAGTAAGTTACTGTCTATACGGATCATAAGAATTTAAGATATATATATATTTGGGCAAAAAGAATTAAAAATAAGGCAAAGGAGATGGATGAAAATCCTAAGTGACTACAACTGTGATATTCAGTATCACAAAGGAAAGATTGAAGACGGCTAGAGATCGTCAGAAAAGTTATACAGATAATAGACAAAAGCCGTTGGAGTTCGAGTTGGAGACAAAATGCTATTGAAAATATCTTCTTGGAAAGGAGTTGTTAGATTTGATAAGAAAGGAAAGCTAAGTCCAAGATACGTAGGATCATTTCCAGTGATCCAACGTATAGGACCAGTTGCTTATCATTTACAACTACCAGAAGAATTAGTTGGAGTACATGATGTATTTTATGTATCCAATCTCAAGAAATGTTTATCAGACTAATCTTTGATAGTACCTCTTCAAGATATAGAGGTAAATGAAAAGTTAAAATTTGTTAAGAAACCTTTTCAGATAGAAGATAGAAAAGTGAAAGTTTCTCAAAAGATTAGTTCAAGTAAAAAGGGATTTAAAGATAGGACCCTAATACACTTGGGAAATGGAATTAGAAGCGAAAGTATCCTCAATTATTCCAGTAAATCTCGAGGACGAGATTTTTATTAAGGTGGGGAGAATGTAACAACTCTCATCAAAAGTCATAATTATTAAATTAATTTGACCAATAGGAAACCCTAATTAAGACACCCAAGTGATTCTGCGCAAACCCTAAAATTTTCAGAACAATCAGAATCAGGATCAGGGCCCCTAAAACTCAGGGGGGGGGGTATTTCCTAGTTATGTTTATCCACATAAACAGCTGTCCAATTCGAATTTTCAGAAAGTGTCGACTCAGCAGGCCTAGTCCCACACGTGGCCACCCTATGCTAATTTCAAGACCCTTACGGACCGTAAGGGTTAATGCTTACGGTCCGTAAGCTAGTTAAAATTCTTGTATAAATAGCCGACTTTGGGACTTGATTCTGGACGCTTGAACGACGTAAAACTTCGAATTATACACGGAGTTATGCTCTGTTTATCACAATTAACACACACGATTCACTAATCGACGTCGCAATCAGGGTAATAACTCGATCGCTATTACGATTCAACGTCCGATCGATTATAACTATCCAACGATTGTTTAAGTGCCGCTCAAATTGAGTTTATACTTTGTTATTCATCGTGATTTCGAATTGAATGTTTGAGTGCTGTTCGAACTCGGACTATACTCTGTCATTCGTTGTGAATCCGCTGAATTGTTAAGTATTGCACTTGTAAACCGTTGTGAGGGTTTAATCTCGTGAATTGTCGTAACTGCTGTATTAGTTACTAACCTGTTTGTGCGTGCATTATTATTTAAATTAGGTTAATCAAGGCTAATCAGTAGGCTTATACTCTGCTCGTTAAATCTGCAATGTGAGTCATTCTCTTTTTATCAACTATTTTACAATACCTCAAATTATTTTCAAGGTTATAATTACAGGGACTAAGTCGTGGATATCTTGAATTACTGGTTAGTGGGGTATTGTGCACATTACTAATTTCTCCCAGTTAGGTTCATTGACCTACTCGGGATAATCACTGTTAGGTTCATTGACCTACAGGGATAATCATCACTATTTAGGTTCATTGATCTAATAGTGGTATGACCATCGTCACCATTGTGACATGTCACCATTGTGACAGGATGCCAGATAAAAATAAGATAGAAGCCATTGTAATCGCTCTTATGCTGTAATTAATAACTATGCAACATTATGCAAAATAGAATGATTCACTCAGTATTTCCCTGCTGACAAAACCTTTTTCAAACATGTTTCAGGTGATCTGTTGTGAGCACAGGAAAAGTGTCGTGGAGCACTACAAGCTTAGAAAAGGTGGCTCAATATAAATATATAAAGAAACATGTTTTGAGAAATAAAGATTTCCCAGTGAAATCACTTTATTGTAAATTATGGGATTTATCCCTATATTATATATATAAACGAGCAGTTTTAATATTAATCGATCCTGTTTAAAAATACTTCCGCTGTCATTTAATTAGATACCATCGGATTTCCTGCCTTGCGGCTCTGGACCAGGTCAAACCAGGGCCAAGGGCCGTGACATTTTATCCCTTCAAAAACTGAACGGCCATATTGATGGTTCGACCACCGCCCCTGAGAAAACCATTACAGTCAACGAGAAACCCTCTCCTAACCATGACTATTCTTCTTGGGTGACCAATGATAAAACAGTCTGCCTTCTAATTCAATCATCCTTATCCGAGGAGGCCATGTCTGAGGTCATTGGACTGACTGAAGCTCGTCCTATCTGGCTGGCCTTGGAATCCGCCTACAGCCATCGGTCCACCGAACGGATGCACACTTTGCGTGATAATCTCCGTCTCTTGCAAAAAGGGTCATCCACTGTTGCTGATTATGGACGAAAATTTAAAACCCTTTGTGACCAACTCGCTGCCATTGGTCATCCCGTATCTGAAACTGATAAGAGCCACTGGTTCCTCTGTGGCCTTGGTCCCACTTATGAGACTTTCTCCACTACCCATCGTGCTGTGGGGATTGTTTCCTTTCGTGATCTCCTAGCCAAAGTGGAAAACCAAGAAACCTTTATGCAGTCTTTGCATGGACAGCCTCAACCGCCGCCCACCGTTGCCTTCGCGGCCCATCAATCGTGTCTTGGTAACTCTTCTCGTTCTAATTCCGGTTCTTCTAATTCTAATCATGGTCGTAGTCATGGTCGTGGTGCAGGTCGTGGTCAATCTCGTCGACCTCCTCATTGTCAACTATGCAGAACTAATGGTCACTATGCCAATACGTACCCCAATCTTGCAAGTTTTGCCAAACAGGCCGCCCCCTCTATTGATGCTAATCTTGCACATGCCTTTCATGCTCAGTGCCATGTCACCGATGAGGACCTTCCTGATTGGACTGGTGATACATGTGTGTCTGCTCACATGTCCCCCTTAATTGAGGACCTTGATACTTCTTCAACATTTAGTAGTCGTGACTTTGTTCATTTTGGTAATGGTCACACATTACCAGTAACGAATATTGGTACAAAATCCCTTTCCAACAATATTCCTTTAAAGAACGTCCTCATTGTACCCCATCTTACCAAACGCCTCTTATCTATTAGTCAGCTTACTCGTGATTCTCTTGTCGATGTCTTGTTTTCTAACAATTCTTTTCATGTTCAGGACCGAACAACCAAGGAGGTGTTGGCAAAGGGCACGTGTGAAAATGGCCTCTATGTGCTTCGAGAAGGACAGCACGCCTTCATTGCCTCCTACTCTACTCCTCACCTTAAAGCTTCCTATGAAACGTGGCACGATCGTCTTGGACACGTGTCTTTTGATATTATTTCTAGACTTCGTAAACATGGTTTTTTGTTTGTTACTTATTTATTACCAAAACCTAATGTTTGCACCTCTTGTCAATTATCTAAATCTCATCGTGTGCCATTTACTTTAAATCATAAACGTGCTGTGAATATTTTAGATTTAGTGCATTTTGATTTATGGGTCCTTCGCCTATTACCTCATCTAGTGGTTATCGCTTTTATGCTATATTCATCGATGATCACTCTCGCTTTACGTGGTTTTATCCACTCAAGCGCAAATATGATTTTTATGAAGCCTTATTAACCTTTGTTCCATTTGTTCAAAACCAACTATCTTCTAAACTTAAAGTGTTCCAAAGTGATGGTGGAACTGAATTTACTAATAATCGTGAGCAAAAAAAATTTCATGAACTTGGTATTCACCATCAAATGTCTTGTCCTCACACTCCTGAACAAAATGGTCGTGCTGAGAGAAAACATAGACATATAACCGAAACGGGTCTGGCTATGCTCTTCAACTCTCATGCTCCTGCTACCTTATGGTCGGATACCTTCGCCTCAGCCACGTTCATCATTAATCGTCTACCATCCTCGGTACTCGGTTTTAAATCCCCTTATGAAATTTTATACAATCGGTCTCCTACATACTCAAATCTATGTGTTTTTTGCTGTCGTGTTTTTCCTTATTTACGGGACTATGCCAAACACAAACTCTCTCCTCACAGTGCTGAGTGTGTATTTATTGGCTATGATGCCAAGTATAAAGGATATCATTGCTTGGACATCTCTACCCAACGTGTTTACACCACTCGTCATGCCCAATTTGATGAGGAAAATTTTCCCTTCAGTGACCATACTTCAATTGTTGATGAGGCCAAACTTATCATCTCAAATTTTGATGAATCCTTACCTATTAAACCTCTCCCAAACCCAACCTTTGTTCCCACCATTTCGGTCTCTCCTACCTCTTCTTCCAACCATTCGGCCACCAACTCTCCTTGCCCCATGTGCTCCACCCTTCCTGTCGCCCAAACCATCCCATCCCAACCCAGCCCAACTCCACATCGGCCCAATCCAACTCACCTCACTCTACGCCTCTCTCAGCCCAATCCACATCAGCCTCGGCCCAAACTCCTTCCACGACACCCTCGGCCCACTTCCCATCTCAGCCCAACTCTCCAACGGCTTCGCCTCACCCCTCTTCTTCGCCCACCGCCCACCCAACCTCGGCCCACTCTTCTTCCCAGTCTCTACCAGACCCGCCATCTACTCACAGCATTCTCGGACCACCTGCACCCATCCATACCGCTCCCCAGGAAGGATCGTCTACTGGGCCGATATCTACACATCCTATGAGAACTCGATCAAAAAGTGGAATTTACAAACCCAAATATTTTTCTAACATGTCTTTGTTTTCAGGTGCCTTACATTAGGCTTTACTTGCAGCACAGGATCCTCGTGGTTATAAATCGGCTGCCAAACACGCTAAGTGGGTAAAAGCTATGGAAGAGGAAATACTTGCTTTGCAACAGAATAAGACTTAGGATCTCGTTCCTCGTCCACATGATGTAAATATTGTCGGCTCCAAATGGATTTATCGCACTAAGTTCACGGCTGACGGTTCTATTGACCGATACAAAGCTCGTCTTGTCCCTCAGGGTTTCACTCAGGTTCCTGGTATTGATTTCTTGCATACTTTTAGCCCTGTTGTGAAGGCTTCTACTGTTCGTGTGGTACTTGCTTTAGCTATCATCTATGGGTGGTCACTTCGTCAGTTGGATGTTCGCAACGCCTTTCTGAATGGCAATCTCACTGAAACCGTCTACATGGAACAACCTCCTGGGTTTATTAGTTCTTAGTTTCCTCATCATGTCTGTCGCCTAAACAAGGCTCTCTATGGTCTTAAACAAGCCCCGCGGGCCTGGTTTCAACGTCTCAGCGCATTCTTACTCTCAAATGGTTTTCTCTGCAGCAAGGCCGATACTTCGTTGTTCATCTATAAGAAATGGGCTTCTATTGTCTATCTCCTTGTTTATGTGGATGATATTATAATCACTGGCAGTGATCCTCGGCTTGTTCAGTCTTTCATCACCAGATTGCACAAGGAGTTCTCGGTTAAAGATTTGGGTGTCTTGGGATATTTTTGGGACTTGAAGTTACTTATTCAGACACAGGACTCTTTCTTAGTCAAGCCAAGTATGCTCATGATATTTTAGCTCGTGCAGGCTTATTAGATTCCAAGCCAGTTGACACCCCTCTTTCCACCACTGATACCTTCCATCGTACCGGTGTTCTTTTCCACGATCCCACACTTTACCGGTCCTTAGTTGGTGCTCTCCTGTATCTCACCATCACTCGTCCGGAACTCTCTTATGTTGTTAATCAAGCCAGTCAGCATCAACAGTCTCCTACCATTTCTCATTTTTAAT